>JAJGRX010000861.1:0-272851 GCA_025461125.1 Carex kokanica
CTGCGCGCTATCTCGCCATGCATTAATTCAGCTATCTAGCTCAGCTCCCTTTTCTGATCAGGTACATTAGTTAATTGGTCATCTCTTTTATCAAGTTTGCTTTTAATGGAGCTTATTGGATCCGATTTGGCTCAAAACCCTAAATCCCTAATGCTTTTAATGGAGCTTATTGCTTTTAGTGACTATGATCCCGGCTCAAAATCTAAATATAGGCCTTGATTCAGCTCTCTTATTGATTACACACGCTTTTAAATTTGAATACCTCTCCTAATATCAAGTTTTTCTTTATATGTGGAGATTGACATATATATGCTATATATATATATGTTAAATATATGATGAATATGCATATATTATATGCATATGTGCTATATATGAGCTATATATATTATATATGAGCTAATTTATGCTATAAATGAGCTATTATTGAGTTTCTTTTTTATTTCAAGTTTTAGAATAGCATGATATATATATAC
This sequence comes from Carex kokanica, assembly GCA_025461125.1. NCBI lineage: Eukaryota > Viridiplantae > Streptophyta > Magnoliopsida > Poales > Cyperaceae > Carex > Carex kokanica. Next base: position 477 of record JAJGRX010000861.1, read on the forward strand.
ATCTCTTAATTAGGTTCCGATCGATGGTTTAATTTGTAGATTGGCTATTATTGAGAGATTTGGTGCATCGATCTTCATCTCACTCGATCCGACATCCAAAAAAAAGTTGTAAGTACAACCTAAAACTCATGTTTAATTAGTTTTGTGCATGAATGTGTTTTTTTTATAAGAGTATAGATAGCTAGAGTACGTAAATGTGTATTTGTATTATGTATGTGCCTAGAGTATTGTTTTATGAGCCACAACCGCATGGTTAATGCCTTTAGGTCATGATACCCGTTCAAAATTAATCCAGTAGGGATTAATTTTGAATAGTCCCCGATTTGGGACTGCTCTTTGAATACTTTGTCTCAATTAGGAGGTGACCACGTGTTAGTCGTGTTTTACTATCTAAGAAAATTTCGGCAGCATTTCCTTATTAGTTCCCTGACTATTCGGGGAACTAATAAGGAAATGTTGCCGAAATTTTCTTAGATACTAGAACACGACTAACACGTGGTCACTACTGAGACAAAGTATTCAAAGAGTGGGATAGGATGGTAACCGGCCCAATGTAAGCCATATTGTGAACGAAATTTAGTACACCAACCTGGTTCTTAATTAATTGTGTTTTATTATAATTGCAGATGGACCGCAGTTGGATGTACGAAGCATCACGTCTGTCGGATGAATATACGACAGGTGTCGAGGAATTTATCAGAGTTGCTATGGAAGATATGGCGAATAAGGGGAGTGCACTGATGTCGTGTCCCTGTCGTGATTGTAACAATGGTCACAAATTTTCCAACCCGAACCAAGTGAGAAACCATTTAATCCGTCGTGGATTCAAGCAAGGGTATCAGTGTTGGATATGGCACGGTGAGAGTTTGCCAACCGACATAGGTACTGGTTCTGAGCATCAAGAATACCATATCGGTGGAGATGACGGGAATGATCTACGGGGATTGGAAACCCACGTAGGCACTCGTACTGAGCATCAGGAATACCATACCGAAGAAAATGATGATACGGTGGTAGATAAATGTGATAATTTTGATCAAATGTTACGTGATTTAGAAGAGGATTTTGATAATGATAAGCAGTACTGTTTATTTGAGAATTTGTACGAAGATTCTAATAAGGAACTGTATCCTGGTTGTTCTAAATTTTCAAAACTGAAAGGTGTATTAAAATTGTATAACCTTAAAGCATCTAACGGTTGGAGTGATAGAAGTTTTACTGAGTTATTACAGACTTTGAAAGAAATGCTTCCGGATGGAAACGAGATACCACCTAATGTTTATGAAGCGAAGAAAATATTATGTCCAGTGGACTTGGAAGTTCAAAGAATACACGCGTGTCCAAATGATTGTATATTATATCGAAATGAGTATAAAGATTTTCACGAGTGTCCAAAATGTGGTGCCTCACGTTACAAACCAAAGCAGTTAACCGGCGATAAAAGTGATGATTGTAAACCGAATAAGGGACCTCCGGCAAAAGCATTGTGGTACCTCCCCGTGAAACCGAGATTGAAACGCTTATTCTCAAATGCTAAAGATGCGAAACTAGTGCGTTGGCATGCCGATAACCGAAAAAAAGACGGAAAATTACGGCACCCCGCTGATTCTCCTCAGTGGAGGAATATTGATAGAGAGTTTCCCGAATTCGGACGTGACCCGAGAAATCTAAAGCTTGGGCTGAGTGCAGATGGAATAAATCCGCACAGTAGCATGAGCAGTAAGCATAGCAGTTGGCCGGTTCTGTTGTGCATTTATAATCTTCCGCCTTGGTTATGTATGAAACGCAAATACATCATGTTAACCTTGCTCATATCAGGACCCAAACAGCCCGGGAACGACATAGATGTGTATCTAGCGCCATTGATCGAGGATTTAAAAGAATTATGGCAACCCGGAGTGCAGATATTTGATGCATATAGGAAGGAGAAATTCACTTTACGGGCCATGATTTTCTGCACCATTAATGATTTTCCGGCTTATGGAAATTTGTCGGGTTACAGTGTCAAAGGAGAGAAAGCGTGCCCCGTTTGCCTGGACGATACAGTCGATCTGTGGCTACCTAATTCCTCTAAAAATGTGTACATGGGTCATCGTAGATTTCTTCCTGCCAACCACGCACACCGAAAGAGAAAGATAGAATTCAATGGAAAGACCGAGAATAACAGGGTAAAGTATCCGTTGACCGGTAAAGCTGTTTATTCGCAAGTGAAGGATATCAAAGTTCAATTTGGAAAATTTAAAAAAAAGGTGGTGAGAAAGAAAGGGGCACCGAAAATTATTTGGAAGAAGAGGTCAATATTCTGGGATCTACCGTACTGGGAGCACTTAGATGTTCGACACTGTCTCGATGTGATGCATGTGGTTAAAAATGTGTGTGACAGCATGGTTGGAACATTATTGAATATTCCGAGTAAGACTAAGGACGGTATCAATGCTCGGAAAGACATGCAATTCTTGAACATACGGCCGGATCTACAACCAGCAGAGAAGGAAAGGACAAAAGGGAAATTTTGTACATATCTAAAACCCGCAATGCATACGCTGTCGAAAGAAGAGAAAAAAAGCTTATGTGGATGCCTTCATGGTGTCAAGGTTCCATCCGGATATTCGTCAAATATTAAAAACCTAGTTTCACTGGAAGATTTAAAATTGACAGGAATGAAGTCTCACGACTGTCATGTTTTAATGACACAGCTTCTTCCCGTTGCAATTCGGGGCATATTGCCACCTCCTGTTAGGCAGACCATCACGAAGCTTTGTTTTTTCTTTAACGCTATTTGTTGCAAAGTAACTGATCCTAACACGTTAGATGCTCTGCAGAAGGAGGTTGTCGTCACTCTTTGTCATCTTGAAATGTATTTTCCACCTTCTTTTTTTGATATTATGGTTCATTTGACCGTTCACCTGGTTAGAGAAATTAAGATGTGTGGACCTGTTTTCTTGCGGTACATGTATCCGTTCGAGAGATACATGGGATTGTTAAAGGGATATGTCAGGAACCGATATCGTCCTGAGGGCAGCATTGTAAGATGTTATGCTGCCGAAGAGGTTATTGAGTTCTGTACTAATTATTTGGATGATGTCAAAGCTATCGGCATCCCTAAATCTCGGCACGAGGGTAGACTTCACGGGGTAGGCACAATCGGTGCAAAATTATTCATGCCCGATAATAAAACCATGTCACTAGCACATTTCCATGTTTTGCAACACTTCACTGACGTTCATCCTTTCTGGGACGAGCATATGACTCTCTTGCGGCGACAGAATCCTAAGAAATCCGACAAGTGGTTGATCGGCGAACACAATAGCAAGTTTCTAGAATGGTTTACACGTAGAGTCATGCAAGCTCCGAAAACAGAAAACATTAAAGAAATTATCAAATTATTGGCTCTTGGTCCAGTCCATGTCGTGAGGACCTTCCAAGGATATGACATCAACGGGTACACATTTTACACAAGAAATCAAGATTCAAAGAGTACCGTTCAAAACAGCGGAGTGACGTTAGTAGCCGTTTCGAGTGATTTTTCAGATCCTAAAGGTGCCGGACCATCGCATGCATCGATGTCATATTACGGGTTTGTTGAAGAAATTTGGGAGCTAGATTATAGAAAATTTAACATCCCGTTATTTATGTGTAAATGGGTCGATAACCGTAGGGGGGTTAAAGTCGACGACGATGGTTTTATTTTAGTGGATTTCAGTAAGGCTGGATACAAGGATGATCCATTTATACTTGCAAGACAAGCCACGCAAGTGTTCTACGTAACGGATCCGGCTGATCGTTCAAGACATGTTGTCCTCTCAGGAAAAAGACGTATCATCGGGATTGATAATGTAGAAGACGAAGAAGCGTACGATCATTTTGATGAGATACCACCGTTTTCCACTGGCATGGCATCTTTACCAACCGGTGAAGATAATGAAACAAGTCACGTGCGCAACGATCATAATGAAGGAGAATGGGTTGAAGAAGTTCCCATTGATCGACAACGATCAAAATGAAACAATTCATACCTAATTTTTATTGGTATGTTATACAAATAAAATTTTAATTGGTTTCAAAATATAAAATAAATTTAATATTCATCAATACCGATGACTTACGGATTTTATTTTTTTCCTTCAGGGATGCATTGAAACACTGGACAACGGGAAGCATGCAAGATATAATTCTTCAATATTTATGACTTTTGTAATTCATGTTAATATATAGCTCTTTTTTTTCATGTTATATGTAATTTATTATGAGTTCTTGTTTAGTAGCTTTTTTTTTCATGTTATATGTAATTTATAAGCTTTTTTTTTTAATTTTAAGGTTCATTTTTAGTTTATTTCATGTTATAAGTAATTTATTAGCTTAGTTTTTAAAATTTTAAGGTTCATTTTTGGTTTATTTCGTGTTCTAAGTAATTCTCAAGTTATTAAGATAATATACAAAAATAATGTAGAAGATAATATACTAATATAACTTACAAGATAATTTATAAAAATATACTATAAGCTACTATACTAAAATGAATTTTAAGATAATTTATTAAAATAATTATAAACCAGCATACACATACAGGAAAATTTATGCAAAATTTTTGGTAATTTATCTGGATCGGTTAGTAAGCTAAGAATCGATCCAGATAACTATCAGGATCGGTTCCATATATTATCAACCGATTCTGATAGTTATCTGGATCGGTTCATAGATTACAAACCGATCCAGATAGTGTATATGTAATTTAGTTTAATTTATTTAAAAAAATTATAAAAAACTATCTGGATCGGTTTGATCATTAGAACCGATTCAGTTTTTGTATATGTATTTTAGTTTAACTCATTTTAAAAAAAAATTTAGAAACAATCTGAATCGGTTCTCAAAAAGAAACCGATTCAGATAACTATCAGAATCGGTTTTAATCTAAGAAACCGATTCTAATAGTTATCTGGATCGGTTTCTAGTTAAGAAACCGATCCAGATAAATTAGAAAAAATTCTGAATAAATTTATCCTGTAGGTGTGTGATGTTTTATAATTTATTTTCATAAATTATCTTAAAAAATATTTTAGCATAGTAGCTTATAGTATATTTGTATAAATTATCTTGTAAGTTATTTTAGTACATTAGCTTCTAAATTATTTTTGTATATAAGGTGGCAATAAATTGAGAATTACTTACAACATAAAATAAACCAAAAATGAACATTAAAATTTTAAAAAAGAAGCTAATAAATTAAGATAATATACAAAATTAATTTTTGGTTTAAAATGATGTTTAAAAATTCATTTTTGGTGTATTTCATGTTGTAAGTAATTCTCAAGTTATTAAGATAAGAGATGGGCTATATATTGTGCTTTGCAAAGTAAAGCCATCGTTTTACATCGGCTTACTTTTTGGATTTTGAAAGTCCAAAACGTAGATCCGACCGTTCAAGTTGATCTACATATTGAAATGTGCTTGCAGACCAAATTTTACATTTTTTGGAATTTTTTTACTATTTATTAAGCCACATTGAAAATTGCTGATCACATGGTCCAGAAAAAACAGTGCAACAAAATTGCTGATCACATGGTCCCGATGAGCAGATTGGTTTCATGGACCCCGGTCGAACAAATGCCATGATGTTGAATGAAAATCGAGGTCGTGTACTTCAATACATAGGGACAGTGCTCAAGGAAAATCGGGACAAGCGATTGATATTCATACCTTACCATCAAGTGTTAGTGTTATATATATATTCTAATTTTATTATATTTCTTTCAATTCATACAAATTGTAGAATATGACATGCTACAAACCTAACATGCAGAGATCATTGGATATTGACCGTGCTTATGCCAAGAGAAAGTGCTTTGTACGTGTACGATTCCAATAAGAAGTTTAAATTAATGCTAATGATCACTGCTGCGATCGAGGAGTAAGTGCCTTCCTAATTTTTTTTTTATTTTGTCATTTTAAATTTCACTCATGAGTACTGATTGTTCAATGTGTTCATATTTCAACAGTGTCTTCATCAAGGAAATGGGTACTCCTTTAACGGTTCATAAAGATTGCAAGGTAATACTTTCTATTGAGATATGATTATAGGGACTTAGATGCAAAAAGTTGTGAATATCTAGACATATAAGCCATTTGTAGGCTTATTAAGTTATTAACCTACATTTCAATTTTCTCAAACTTGTTATATAGTGCCCGCAACAACCGGCCGGTTGGGAATGTGCATATTATGTCATGTTGCTTATGCAAGACATAATAAAAGAACACCTCAATGATTTTCCGAACTTAACGGTATGTATGCATTTAAATATTATCCAAAAGTAATTAAGCATTGTTGCTTCACTTATAATGAAATAGACAATTAATTGTGCATGCTCTTCTATCTTTTAAAAAATGCAGGATATTCCTCCTAGACATACTGTACAACGCGTGAGCGAATTTCGGAAAATGTGGGTTCAAATGTTCCTAGATGAGATAAAGCCGAGAAGAATTTAGGATGGATGTGTAAGCTTAATTTGCATGAACATGAATTTTTTGTAACAATTTTTATTTTTTGTGTGATATTTAATTTAGTATGTTGTAGTTGATAATTTAGGATGTGATTTAATTTAGTATATTGTATTTGATAATTTAGGATGTGATTTAATTTAGTATGTTGTATGCAAAAAAACAATATTTTGGCATTTGCGGCCAGCATATATGGAAGCTGGCCAATTAATTAAAAAAGTTTTTTTTTTCATTTAATAAAACAACAGGATCGGTTTCTAGTTAAAAACCGATCTAGATACCTATTTTTATTTATAAAAAAAATTACAAATAACCATCAGAATCGGTTCTAAAGAGAAGAACCGAGCCTGCTATGTATCTGGATCGGTTATAGCTTTTAAACCGATCCTGATTTATGGATATTAAAAAAAAAAAAAAAGTTTTAGAATCGGTTCTTAGATTCTGAACCGATTCTGATTGTTTGATATAAAAAATTCAGTAAAAAAGTATTAGAATCGGTTTAAACAACAACCGATTCAGATAGTTATCAGAATCGGTTCTTAAATTGAGAACCGATTCTGATTGTTTTATATAAAAAATGAGTTTAAAAACTATTAGAATCGGTTCCAACTAAAAACCGATTCAGATAGTTATCAGAATCGGTTCTTAGATTGAGAACCGATTCTGATTGTTTGATATAAAAAATGAGTAAAAAAACTATTAGAATCGGTTCTAATTATCAGCCGATTCAGATAGTTATCAGAATCGGTTCTTAGATTGACAACCGATTTAGAATAATGTTTATTAGAATCGGATAAATTTAAGAACCGATTCTAATAGTTTCTAGTTTAGATCGGTTATTTAGACAACCGATTCTAATAGTCACTAATCTGGATCGGTTATTTAACCGATTCAGATTATTATCGTATCAGTAACGCCTGGGTCAGGATCGGTAGTAATCCGATACTGATATGCGTATATAACCGATTCTGATACCTTATTTTCCACTAGTGTGATATTCATTCCTTGTCCATATTGTTGTATGATAATCATACAAGACATTATGGATACAGTGCCAAATAGTCACATGCTGACACGTGGGTTGTTTGACTATCAATTACACTGAAATAAAGATAAATTTATTATACGGGTATAGCAGTTTTAGAAAATATTAGATTTCTTTAGGATAAGCTTGATTAGATATATTTACCCAAAAAAGTATAATCGGTCGACTTAATTGGAGGATAATGAGACCAGTGTTGGAGGTTTATTTTAGCTGAGATTTAGATCATGTGCTTGAACGGTAGACACAGTTCAATCATAAAGAAATTTTAGAATTGTTTATATTTTTTTTTATCATTCCAAATAAGATAATTAATGAATAAAATTTTAACAGAGCAGTTTTGGCTTCATACAATGCACGAATCATATGTAGCGTTGTTGTGATTTTATGTAAGGGAGTTCATCGTCTAAGGGGCGGACTGAAGAACAAGGAATAAGAGCCAATTGACGCCCTTTTTTAAAAAATATAAGATTTTATATATAATTTAGAGTAAAATGTAATGGTATTGTTAAATTGATTTTCATTTTCTGCAGAATAATTTTATATGATTGATTATCATATATCTTTGATTCTTATAGTTCGAAACTCTGACTCCGTTATGATTTTTTGGATACATATTAGTTGTTGCTCGTGTTGAGAGTGAAGAGTGAAAAAAAAAATATGAGCCAGAGGTGTTTTGATGATACCCCGGATGATGGCAGTGTGACAATATGTGTGGGGAATGTGACTGTCACTTTTCATGGAACTATTTGGGCACGCATATAATTTGTCCATTTTTTATCATTAGTAACAAATTATACAGTAATTGCTCATATTTTTTTTTGAAAGAGTAAAATATTCCACCGGAAAATGTTAAAGGAAAATAAAAGAGTAAGGAAAATAAAGAGTAAGAAAAAAAAGTCCAATGATTTAATTTTGCAATATTTATTAAAAAAGTAAGGGTGGGACAACCACAAATGAACTCATTATTAAATAAAAAAGTTCGTGTGTTTGTCAAAGAAAGTGTAATATAAAAAAGTTGAAAAATTAGTTGAATATTATATTTTGTAAAGTGTAATAATGTGTTGATATTAGAAAGGAGCATAATTCTTCTATAGTTATTTTAATCAAGGAAGTGTCTCTCTATTTGTATACTTCTTTATTTTTACTAAAAAAAAAACTAAATTGAATTTATAATGGAGAAAAAGTTAGTACAAATGTAGTCAACATGCAAATGAAGTTGAAGTTTGAAATATTTTAATGAATTTGAAAGATTATTGAACTTCAAAACTATCTTTGGACATTAGTCTCAAAGAAAAAAAAAGAGACTAGTCCATTTTTGTGCTCATCTTTGGATGGGGGTCTATTGTCGCAACACCGATTACTAATTGGTTGAATTTGTCACAACTTTTTTTTTATGGAAACTCGTAGGTGTTAATTTCATAAATTTAAAAATAGCATTACAACCAGAAAGTTACATCCTGCTGAAAACAGAAAAAGAAAAAAAAAACTACAAAAGTACTGGTAAAGTCTAACAAACTAAGAACAGATAAAAGAAAAAAGAACTACAGAAGTGAGGCTACAGTACTATACATAACACACATTAGTCTGTACTATGGATCAATATATTTATTTTTAAAGTACAAATAATTGATCTGAACCGTTCAACATAATCTGATAATAATACTTGTAGATCAAATTTTATATTTTTTGAAAAAAAAAATACTATATTTTAAAATGGATAAAAAATCACTTGATCTAAAGATTTTGGACCATTAAAAAGTAGTGAATTTCTGTCTATCTAACAAATAGTAAAAAAAATATAAAAAATATTAATTTAGTCTACAAGTATATATTTATATATAAATCATGTTAAATGATTTAGATCGACTAATTGGACTTCGTAAACAAAAATATTAATCCGTAGTACGGACCAATCTACACTATGCATAGTACCATAGCCTCACTCTAATTGAGTCTAATATACCGTCAAGTCCAACAATTATCCAACAATTATGGTACATTTATTATAGAAAATAAGTAAAGTATCCAACAATTCCTGTCCGTTGAGTTAGAAAGGAAAATAAATTAGCTAGCCACATACGATCATATAAGAGCATTATGAATAAAATGCCAAATTATTCAGCTTCTTACACGTGGTTCATTTGACTACCCGTGACACCGATATGAGATAAATAATACGGATGTAGCAGTTTGAGAAAATATAAGTTTTTTTTTAGGATCAGCTGTTGATTAGATATAGTGACCCAAAAAAATCAGTTTGAGAAATATTTTTTTGTAAAATCTGATGCCTCTCATGTCACCATCATCAATAAAATCTGGAGACTATAACTCCATTTTTATCTAAAGAAACTTAGAATTTAGAATCTGATGCAGCTAAAGAAAAAATTGTTTTTTTTTTCTTATTTCATCATTCGTAAGCAAAAGAATGTTACAGGTCATAGCCTAATAAGTGATCCCGCCGTAATTAACATGAATTACATAGCATTTATTTTGACCTTTGACCAAATAAATCCTTTTCCTCGAGATTCACATCTCATAATCTCCTTCAAATAGTCAACTTATCCTAACAGTGCGAACAGGTGCGCAACCAGGAAAGGATTGCTAAAAGGTTGAAAGTTACATGGACACATGTCACAGATATGGCGCATACACAGTTACACTTGGTCGATCGAGTCCAACCGCCCATGCGACCTGTGGGCTGTGGGGTTGTTGGACAGAGACTATGAGGAATCTGAATGCTCCCAGGTACCTGACTTAAGCAAATTGAAACGGACGGCTCAGATTAACTCAAACGGCGCCTATTCGTGGATAGCGCAGGGGGGCAGTGTTATTTGTGCTTTGAGATGCGTGTCAAGCTAAAAGAACTATCCTTGATTGTCCGTTTCTAATTTGCTTGGGTCAGGTACCTGGGTGATGAGAATTCTACAATGAGACCGTTAATGTCAATCAATAAATTTCTCATTTTAAATTAATAAATTTGCTATCTCTGTCGCTTTGGCAGCCTGACTCCTGATAATGCCAATAATTCTCTTTCTTGTAGAATTTTGCTCTCTGTCGTTTTGACTTTTGAGTTTGATCATATGACATTCTCAGAAATATATACATGGAAATATGGTTTTAAAAAGTAGATTTTACATTTAAGTTCGCACTCTATCGCTCTTTTCAATCCTACTATTGAATATATATACTTACAAATACAAGTCTGCATTTCAGCTATGAGTGAGGCTATGGTACTTCGGCTAGTGTACTACGACTCAATATGGTACTTTTTAAAATCCTAACGGTCGATCCGAACCGTTCAATGTGATATCCATATGAATATGTACTTGCAAACTAAATTTTATATTTTTTCGAATTTTTTTTACTATTTTTTTAGATAGGTAGAATTTTCAGTGTTTTATACAAATTCTGGACCATCAAAATTCTAACTATCTAAAAAAATAGTAAAAAAATTCAAAAAAATATAAAATTTAGTTTGCAAGTACATATTCATATGGATATCACATTGAACGGTTCGGATCGACCGTTAGAATTTTAAAAAGTACCATATTGAGCCGTAGTACACTAGCCGAAGTACCATAGTCTCACTCTTCAGGTATTTCGTTTAGATTTAAGAAACAGAGCAGGGTTCTAGTGTAATTATTTTTTTTTTCGTCAGATATTATTATATTTCTTTTACATTGATATTTCAAATTTTTAAAATTTGATGCCTCTGGCAGCCAAGAAATTGACAAAAGCAAGCTATATGCCGCTGATTCATAAATTGGGAAAAAGCTATCAAAATCGAAAGCATCCATGTTATCAATAGAGGGGAGACTCAGTCTCATCAATGCCACATTGTGGGCGATACCGATTTACATAATGACCACTATCTTGCTACCTAAATGGGTGATTAAAAAAATTGATCAAATAAGGCAAAAATTCCTACGACAGGTCATAAATAACGAATAAATGGTAATTGGGAATTAAATATCACACAAAAAAGGTCTCTTATTTATTTTTTTGTTTATGTAATCTTGACACACCTTGTGTCGGTATAAATGAAATTTTAGGATGTGACCCTCATCTTTCTCTCTCCAAATTTTTTTTTTAATTTTCGAATTTATATCATTCATCTTATTTCTTTTTTTACAAGAGATTCATGATTCATCCGCATCTTATGTAGGTGTTCTTTTTTCATATGTTTGGACTATCTTATACTGATTAGTGATTGGACCTCAATGATAATATTATGTTATTATATGTCCACATGAGTTAGTAAAATTTATTTACCCGCATTTCATTTTAGAGCAACCAAAACTCCAACAAATCAATAAGAGACTTTTTTTTCAACAATGTTTTTTTTTTTGAGTAAAAACAGGGGTCAAGCCCCTATTGTATTGATGTAAGAACCGGTACAAGTGTCTGTGCCAGCTAAGGCCAAAAGTAATAATGATTCATGGCTCAAGTGTTTGAGACCATTTGGTGGAAATCGGTACAACCAAAAGATACAGAAAAAATAAAAAAATACATTGAAAAAAAACGACAACAAAAATCAAAAGACTTGCACAGTATGCCTATTGTGCCAATACATGTTCCATAAGGTCTGTTACCGGTTTTTTATCCCCTCTAAAAGATTCTCGCGCATTCGCTCCCTCTAAATGATAAAATATGATATTAGGTATAAAGATCTTTCTTGCATTGAGCAATCATTGTCCAGCAAAGTTGATTCCGTTGCATTTAACCTGGGACACGTTATACCTACATGTCCGCTGACCCGTGAATATAGCTCTTAACTCGTGTTGCACTGTTTGAAGAGGTGGTTATCCATTCCAATTTGGTGAGGTGTGTTCCGGTTTAGTCCATCTCCAGTACCATTTCATGAGAAGCGCCGCATTGAACGTTGCCATATCGAGCACTTCCAACCCTCCCATTTTTTTTTGGAGTGCATACAATCTCCCATCGCCAAATTCATTCGCTTTGACCCCGGTGTGGCACCGTACCATATAGGAAGTTTGTCCTGATTTTGTCTATTGTATCTTGGCAGTTAAATGCACGACATATAGTAAACTGGGATACGTAAAAGCTTTTAAATATTACAAGCCTTTACGTGGCTAAGATCAGAATGTATCCTTATCTCTTATTCAATATTTGTTCTCTTATTTCCACTTATACTACTAGATATTATCTCAATTATACATATAGAGATCAACTAATTAATCTAACCACTCCCATATCAACTCCGGATCAAACGATGGCATGTGCTCTAGCGAATACCCGTCATCCATGATCTCGAGCGGGCATCCGTGATTCATCATCTCGAAGCATCCTCCTGCCACGTCACTTGCCAGACTGGAACAACCAGCAGATGATGTGTCAGACTGTGTAACCTCTGCCACAGCTTTTTTCGTCATCTCCTTCTTCGCCTTATGCCTCGCACGTCTTTGCCGTGCCAGGCGCTGATAGATTGTTTGTATCTTAGTATCGATAGCCAATCGGAGAGCTTGGAGTGGGCCCGGGCACTCGGGCCCATCTGCCAGACCGGGAAAATTTAACCTGGCATATTCACCTCGTAACCTAAATGCAGCACGGTCGTATGCGAAAGCAGCTGCCTCAGGCGAATCATATGTCCCGAGCCAGACACGGATTCGATTTTGTGGCATGCGGATCTCGGCCACCCACTTGCCCCAGTGCCGTTGCCTCACCCCACGATACAATTTGGTCTTGCCGGTACCCTTACCGATACTGGTATTATAACTGTTACTATAGTTGTTGCTGCTGGTAGAGGACAGGTGGTCGTACAGTTGGCGGTGGGAGAATTTTGAGGCGGTTCCAGAGAAGCGGCGAAGAAGCTCAGTGTGGCGAAGATACACTGAGGAGCTAAGTGTTGCCTCCGAAGGATGCAGTGGTACCACCGCTGGTACGTGTGAAAAAATAGTATCAAGAGCATTTGAACCAGAGAGGAGGAGGTCTGACACTGCGAAAGCTATGCCATCAGGCAGAGAAGGTGATAAAAGAGATTGTGAGGGATCGAAGATTATGTTATCTTCCATGTCTTTTTTGAATTGAGAGAAGTACTCACGAGTGAGAATTTTTAGATTTTGAGTTACTAGTTTCTCAGTTGCTCTCGGTTTGTGATTGTGCTACAGAAATATGGGATTGGGGTAGGATATTTATGCAAGAACAAAGTCGGCAGTTTGATTTGGTTGGTTTACTATTTTACCCTCAGGATAGGTTGCCTTCGTTATGCGAGTGTGGAAATTACAAGGGAATTTGTGGAATTTTGCAATTGAAGAGGATAAATGATAAGCAGGACACGTGGTCCACTGCGGGAAACTAGGACATGCTCTTGTGATGTCTTTAACCTGTGGCTGTGGATCTGTGTGGCTATTTACGTGTACAGTTGTTAGAAAGCTAGAATAGTCATAATGTTAATTAAATTCTTAAATTGGGCAAGCAAGAGAAATATTTTATGACAACCCGTACAAACAAAATTAATTATTAATGAGTAATTTACGTGTTCTTAAGTTATTTATACTTATATTGATACTGATTTTGATATGAAAAATATATTGATACTTATATTGATACTGATTTTCATAAAAGATACGATGTCCTAAAACTTATGTAAATAATAATTCTATTGATACTGATTGATATATCAAACTTTTAAGTATTTCTTTCTTTCTATTGAGAGTTTATTTAAAAATTTCGTTTGCCACATCTGTGTCTTATGTTTTTGCGCTTCAATTATCTTTTCAGCAGTTGCATAAAAATAATGTATTAAAAAAGTTGCTGTAGATAGCATTTAATTGCCGTATGACCTTGTGGCCTTCTGTTGCCTACAATAACAATTGCCACAGGGGATCTTAACTACAATCAAATCAGGTAATTAAAGCACAAAAGCAAACTTTTGGAATCTAATGGGATTAGATGGGATGACAGCGTCATTGTATTGCCACGTTTCTCACTCAGGCACTTTTGACTTCACATGTTCTCCATTTTTAGACATTTCAACCAGGATATTTTTATTTATAAAAATTTAATAAAAATGATATATATTACTGAGTACATGCTCATCAAGTTTTTCTCACTCAAAAAATTTGGTATGCATTACTCTAAAATCTATCGAATTAACTTTAAATGATAAATTCAAACTGTTAAAACTGATTTATTTCATGAGTGATGCGTGTACATGCAAAATTTTCAAATTTTCAAATTCATTTATTACAAAATTAAACTGTCAAAAAAATAAAGATTTATGAGTTATTTTAATGCATTTATTTTTCATTATTTTTTTACCGTTTGACTTTGTGAGAAATGAATTCGAAAATTTGAAAATTTTGCATGTACACACATCACTCGTGAAGTAGATCGGTTTTAGCTGCTAACTTTATTCTATATTATTAGATGAATCTATTTTATATACATAATTCTGGAAGGGTGTTCTACTTTTCATCTAAAGTGGTGTCATTGTCTGATCTGTAGGATTGCATCTCACAAGTTAAAAATACTCTTTTTTTTTCAAACGATCTCTTTTGCTCTCTTTGTTAATCTACACCTTGTTATATTTATATTTTGATTTACAGAAGGAACCAAATTTTTAAAATTAGGAATTTCCTGTGGCATCTGCACAGTAGGTACTCTTCATTTCTAGACATTTCAGATAGGAATTATTATTTATAGAAATTATATAAAAATAATATAGATTATTAAATGAATTACATCAATATTTTGATCAATCAAAGAAACCAATTTATATTTTTGTTATTTTGAGAGGCCCAAAAAAATATATTAGGAATGTTTTGTGCATATACATATGCACAGTAGGTTTTATATAGTCCTAAAGGAACCGAATTTTTTTTTTAGATTCCTTTAGAAATCTGAAATCTCAAAGAAACCGAAAAAAATGTAAAAAATTTCTTCTATGGAATCAATTAATGCAATATAACTAATACTCCATATTATTTTTATATAATTCCTGCAAAATAAAAATTTCTGCATTTTAGCACTGTTTGCATGCAGATGATTATTTCTTTGGCATGAAATCAGGATAAAAAAGTTTTCAAATTGTCTTCAAAACTATATACTGAATTTTAAATTTGTGTTTTTCACAACAACAAAAATAAAAACAATAGCTTAGCTAACTTTACATAGTTCTTTGTTTACTGATAATTGTGAGTGATAAATTCTCCATTATATCTCAATTATAGCTCAATGATGAATCTCTATAAGACAGATTGATGATTTCATGCTAGCATATATTTAGGTATGTGTCAAATCGTACAGCGGTAACATGCAAATGAATATGAAAGAAACTCGTGCACAAACTTATGAGCAAATTGATTTTAGTGTTCACACTAGATTTTCCTGTTAATTGAATAAAATGGCTCAGTTTTCTGTTTCTAAAATATCTAACTTGCATCTTTTATATGTTAATGTAATCTAACTAATATTCTATATTATTTGTATATAACTTCTACAAAATAAAATTATGCATTTCAGCACGGTTTGCTGATGATAGGAGGCGGAGGGAGAGAGACCAAATGGCGTCAATTGACTCTCATATTTTAAAAAAAAAACTAGTTATTATTATGTAATTTTGTTATATATTTTATAGTAAAATGCTTTGGGCATTATAAATTGACCTCGTACTTGTTATGAAAATTTTATATGATTGACTTTAATTTATTTCAAAGAAAAGCAGACTATTTTATAATATATACAACTTGGGTTCTTGTAACATTTTGCTCTTATATATTTTTAACACCTATTACTCAAATGTTTGCCTTTGCCCCTGAATGATAGTACTTCTTTTAGCATGAAATCAAGACAAACGTTTTAAAATTTCAAAAGTATATAACTGAATTTCAAATTTGTATATTTTAACAACAACAAAAATAATAAAATTATAGCTTAGCTATCTTTACTATACGTAGTTCTTTGTTTACTGATAATTGCATGTGAGTGATCAATTCTCCATTATATCCCTATTATAGCTCAATGATGAATACAGATAAAAAAAAATTATGATTTCATGCTAGCATTTAGGTATATGTTAAATCGTATAGCGGTAACATGCAAATGGATATGAAAGGAACTTGTGCAGAAACTTATGAGCAAAATGATTTTAGTGTTCACACTAGATTTTCCTGTTAATTGAATAAAATGTCTCAGTTTTCTGTTTCTAAAATATCTTCTAATGTTTACTGTACGGAAAATATTATCTTTGACAATTAAGTTAGGTTTAATTCTGTACTAGCTAGATTTCTTTTGTAAAATTGTTATGATCTAAGAAAATTGCCGACAGAAAATTAGATCATGTACTAAATGATTTAATACCATTTTGATAAAAATAATAATCGATTAAATTATAGGTACGATTACAAAATTAATACTTTAATATCCTATCCGAATTCGAATCCGAACCGATATTGTAATGTATAGGATATGTGTTTGATTTTAATTATCCGCCCACTACTGAACCTAACCTGATACTTGTATAAATACCTGATAGAATGCTAATACAATTATTTATAATTAATTAATATAATAACATATACTAATTAGTACGGAAATAATATTTTTTAGGAAACAAATATTCATTTAAGTAGTAAGTTATGCAAAATAAAAGAGAAGTACTAAGAGAAATATTTGACAGAGAAAAATGGAAGAATAGGAAGGATCTGATCTAACCAATATAGAAATCATATCGATCCCATTAGAAATGAGGATATGGAACGGAAAAAAAATCATAATATTATATTATAAAATAATAAAATTACCATCTTTAATAGTTTACTTTTATTATCTCTTCTTCAATATTTAACTTTCCAAAATTATCTCTTTCAATATTTTACTTTCCAAAATTATATCTCTCTTTCTGAATTTAAAAAGCTATTCACGAAAAACTAAAATCTTAAATCTTTCCAAATGCTTGTGAAATGTACCCGACCTGGCCTCGGATCGGGATTAGGCCCCATAATTCACAAAAAAATTATGAATACCTATCTACTCGGAACCGAAATATTGAATCCAAAATGTCTATTAATAGATACCGGACCCAATCCGTTTTAAAAATAATAAGTATATGGACCAAAATTTGGACCCAAAAACTTTGAAAGTACGATCCAAATATAATAATATCAAAACCCTACCCGACCCAATAGCACCTCTAATCATTACGTTATGAGTTTGTACCGCACGGATAGAATAGTCCCGCCGAGCCATAATCTAGTCATGTACCTAACCTAGTAGAATGAGATCCAGATCCTTTATTTCAATTTGGCACGAATCTTAAAAACTCATGTGCATCTAAAGCAGACCTAAATTATATAAAATCACTCGATTGGGATTTCTTCCTGTATATCCGGTACCTGAGGGGATACTCTTCCTTTAGAATGTAAAGGTCTACTTTAAAATTCGTGCAAATTTACTTAGAACAGTTTGGATCTAACATGATGAAATCGGATATAGGGGTGGTAACGAGCTGGCTTGGTCCAAACTAGGTCCTAGCTCAGCTTGTTAATTTTAAACCGAGCTACAGCCGAGCGAGCTGGACCTAGGACATCCGAGCTAAAACTTTAGCTTGAAATTGTGACAAGTCAGCCTGAGCTAGCTCGCGAGCTGACGAGTTGGCTCGCTGGGTCTGACTGGATCTTGTTTTAAGAAGAAAATAAATTCTACAAACTTTTTGGATCGAGCTGGACCGAGCTAGACAGTATAAAATGCACACAAATTTATGCCTAGCCGAGCTGGCGAGCAAGCTATGCCCCAGTTTGAACTCGTTAATTCTGGACTGAGCTAGTGACGAGTTGGCTCGTTAACAGTTCAGTCCAGTAACGAGCGAGCTATTAGCGAGCGAGTCAGGTGCGAGTCACGATCAAACCACGGGCTTTTTTGCCACCCCTAATCGGATACCTTGCCTGATCCGAATTCAACACATTATGACATTCATATTAGTAAATAGGATTGCCCACAAGGGTGTCTAGCTATAACCCTGGCAAAAGGTCTACTTTGGAGAGAAACTGTCAAACATCTCAATCAATACCCTCTTTATTCGTCTACTGGCTTTGATGAGTTTCACATGGAAAACATAAGCATCACTCGTGTATCATGAATCTCCACCACCACACTCATCAAACATTCCAGATTTTCTATGCATCTACCAATCTCTTATTTCGTGTAGCATCCATTTGTATACATGATTTTCTTCTTCTTTATAATTTTATATTATAACAATTTATGGGATATTATTGTTGCATAACTAATACCAAAGTAAAGTTGATATAAGTTTTGGATGGTTAGTGTTTTATCAGACAAATAATTTTGATAAGTTGTATTAAAACCAAAATAGTGCGCCAACTTCTAGCTTTTTTTTAATTAAAATGACCCGGTACACTCCAGTATTTTTTAGATGTTTTTTGTGAGAATTGAATTTGCATCTCTCCGTAGAGAGACACAGCTCACACCACTGTGCTAAGCCCGTTGTTCCACCATTTTCTAGTTAAATGCTTCTCGTTAATTTAATGCATCTTTCTATCATACTACTTTACAAAAATATCTATTTTTTTCATGTATATATATATGTTACTCTTAATTAAATTATTTTCCGTCATCATTGTCAAAATTATTTTGATAAACAAAACTTAATTATATCTAAAAAAATATTAAATTCATATTATGCATTTCCAAAAACAAACTACTTTATGAATGACTTCGCATTGATAGTGACAGGAGATATTGATTAGCTAAAAAAAAGAAGTGTAGACAGTAGACACACATTATATATATATATATATATATATATATATATATATATATATATATATATATATATATATATATATATATATATCTTCTAGAAAGTAATTTTCAAAAGAGCGGGAAAAAATAACAAAAATAAAAACAATATGACCTTCGAATCTGAATTCTATATATACACGTAGGACATGTAAATGTCATTAAATGAGGCAAATTAAAGCCAATATTTCCTATGACATTTTGGACCGACCATATAGAAACCACCTTGCCACATAGGGATAAACTTCCAAATGATAACTTCCCCTCATTAAATCCCATCCCAAGAAAAGCACGGTACTGTCCCACATTCTAATTCAAGTCATTTTCTTTCCTTAAATGTGTTTTTAAACATACTCTCGCAAATTTACTTGAGTGAGGCTATGGTGCTATGCATAGCACGGATGGCTAGTGTATTACGGTTGAATATGATATTTTTTAAAATTATAACGGTCGATCCGAACCGTTCAATGTGATATCTATATGAATATGTACTTGTAAACTAAATTTTATATTTTTCAAAAAAATTTACTATTTTTTTTAGATTAGTAGAAAAATCAGTATTTTTTGAAACTTCTGAACCATCAAAATTCTACCTATCTAAAAAAATAGTAAAAAAATTTGAAAAAATATAAAATTTAGTTTGCAAGTACATATTCATATGGTTATCACATTGAACGGTTCGAATCGACAGTTAGGATTTTAAAAAGTACCATATTGAGCTGTAGTACACTAGTCATCCGTGCTATGCATAGCACCATAGCCTCACTCAATTTACTTAGAGGTGTTGTTACAACTGTTTATGGCGTGTGCTAACAGTCGTCTAATTTGTAATTCTGAGTTTATTAATGACGTCTGTTACACCTCATATCATGTAAAAAATGAGCATTAATTCAACCATACTTAAGTGTCAATCATGAAAGTTGAAATTCAATTTTTAGTGATTCTATTAGGAAGAAAGCCCTGAACAAGCGAATGTATTTTCCCATATGTTATTATTGATAGCAAAGTACAAACAGATTTTTTTTCAAATAATATTTCTGCAATATATTTTTTTAGGCTAGATTTTCAGAGCAAGTTGCTTAAATTCGATTTATTTTTGTCACTGAAATTCAATTTTTATTCATATTAGATTATCTATCTCCATTGGAAAGTTAAATATATAACCCATATAAATGGTTACAAGGCTTCTCATCAAGTGGCTCATATATTTATTTTTTCCTTCTCTCTCCTCATTTTGAAGTGTATTTATTGTGCCTAAGGAAGAGTTTCTGCATTTAGTATGTATTGTAGTTGGGAGATTTGATAAATTAACCTACTTTTGAAAAAGTTCAAACAAAATACCCTCACTATAAATTTTTTGACAAAATAACCTTGTGGGACCCATATTTCCCTTCCCTCTCCCTTCCCTCTACTTCTCTCCCATTTACTCTAGTTTTTATTTAACTCCTAAGCATATTTTAATATTACCATCTCTATCATATATTCAATACCATAAATCTCATTTCTAAACAGATGGTTTTGAGAAATAAAATATTCCTTACCCATATAGTTTAATATTACCATATATAATTTTCTAAGTGGAGCATAAAAGGATGTTTTAATATTTACTCTATATGGTTTTATAATATTCCATAGTTGTAAACGCTCATATTTGATATGGATATCAAATTCTGGTGCAATTTCTAGTCATATAAATCATTACTACCTATTTGAATTTTATTTTTGAAATTACCCAAAATATCTAACTAGTATTCTCAGAAATTCATAATTCTAATATTAATATGAGTATTGTCGGTATTGTTAACAAAAGAATTCTCTCTGAATTAATTTAGATAATATTTTCCTTAAAGTGTTAATTAAGTCGCATGCACATGTAGTCAGCAAATAAAAAATTCAAAATTTTCTGTACAGCCCTTCAAAACATGCATCAAAAGACTAACACAACATAAAAAAGCTAACAAAATATGCTTACCTTCATAGTTCATTCAACTCTTATCTTTCACATATATAAATAAAAATTTACTAAATACGGTACCAACAAATAAAAGAGCACAAATACATAAAATGTCGCTATAAAATGTAAATCATAAATTTAAACTACTTTTGTAACCCGCTATGCTCGAATCAAGCTTTCAAAATTCCTGTAATAAAAAAGAGCATATAAAAAGTAATAAAATAAAGTGAACTTCATATTAGAAAAAATTAAGTGGTAATTAGTAAACTTTAAATGACCAAGGAATCTTACATTAGAATAAGGATAATGTTAAACATATTTCAATTTTCAACCATAAACGATATCTCAAGTTGTGGCACCTGCATATTATATACATTTGTTAGAAAAAATAATTAATATTTGAAACAAATATAAGGGAAAACATGTACATTACCTCTAGTTTTGCAAAGCTGCGGACATCTTTTTTTTATAATGGCCAAGCCCACTGCAATGCGAGCATTTACGCTTTGTTGCACCAGTTGTTTCTCTCACATCTATTGAATTACGTATGCGAGTTGACTTCCAACGACCCTTTTTATTCCTAAGTGCAGTAGGGAGCACAGTTGGTCCTTCAATTCTTGGCCAAAATCTCTTGTCTGGTACAGGATGAAACCGGACCGAGTATGCATTTCGATATTTCTCAGTGAAATAAAAATCATGACAAAGTGTGTGAAAGTCTGTTCTATGCCATTGTTCACCACAACAAGCCAACATATGACTACAAGGAAGGCCGGTAAGTCGAAATGTTTGACATACACAATCTGATGACCTCCCATTTATTGTCACCGGGTACTTTGAGGTTCCAGTATTAACCTCAAATGCACATGGACCAAACCGACATACCTGATACCCACGAGCTGCAAATTGTCGAGGGCGTATTTTGTCAACAACTTTGGGGCACAATTGGGTTGTCATTTTACTTCCTTTTTCGTTGCGTTCAACAAAAACTTGGTTTACTCTATAAAAGGTAGCAACAACAAATGCAATGACAGGTAGTGATCGAGTACCTTTGAGTACCGAGTTAAGGCTCTCGGACCAATTGGTGGTCATAATACCATACCTTCTTCCACCATCAAATGCTAATGCCCAATATTCACGATCGTCAATTATTTTCTCCTCTATCCATTTCCAAGCGTGCTCACACTCAATTTTCAATTGCTCTTTCAATCTATTAAATTCTACAACCTCATTTGCGCAACCAATTCTGTAAAACTTATCCAATACTACTTTATCTGTAATACCTGCCTTCTTAAGGTTGGCCTTTATGTGGCGCAAACACCAACGATGAGCATGACCATCATTAGGAGAAAATACTTTACGTACCACCTCTTTATTACCGGAAAAACTATCAGATACGATGCAAACCTTCCTTTCACGTGTAACAAATTCTCTCAAGGAGTAAAGAAATCATTCCCAATTATCTCCATGTTCTTTATCACAAATTGCAAAAGCTATCGGATAAAGCCCCCCATTAGCATCAATGCTCGTAGCAATTAATGCACATCCCTCGTATTTGCCATACAAATGAGTGCCATCAACACTTACCACTGGTTGACAATTTTTCCAGCCCTCTATCGAAGGGCCAAAGGCCCAAAAGACTCGCCTAAATTGTTGTTTGCCTGTTCCTGTCCAGGGAGGGTTCATGGTCCAAATAGTACCTGGATTTGAAGCTTGCATCATTGATAAGTACCTTGGTAGATCAGAAAAAGACCTTTCCCAACTACCATATATAATTTTCAACGCTCTGCTGCGTGCCTTCCATGCTAAATCATAACTGATATCTGTTTTAAAATCATCTTTGATCTTGAGTCGAATTTCTTTTACACTCATTGATAACGATGCTCTCATTGATGGAAGAATCTTCTCACAAATTAAAGCAGAGGTGCAATTTCGGTGCATGTTGTTACCAATTGGAATAACACAATTATGAGACCCATTGTATTGACTGACCAAAAAATATGTAACTCCTTTCGGTCTGTGTGCGTGCAACCTCCAACGACAGTCACTTTCAACACAAACACAAGTATAGCGGCAAGCCTCAGACTTCTTCACTTTCATTTGAACAAAGTGGGTGATGTGCCATTCTTCAAGTGCCCTCGATAAAGCTTTTTTGTCAGAAAATATTAGTCCCTTCCAGTCCCCGTTCGCATTTGCAGGGCCTTGTGTGGCAAATTGATTCTTATTAGCCAATTCTACTATCTCGTATGTTGCCAACCAAGATTTGTCAGTATTGAAAGACATCGGATTGTTGACAAACTCACCGTCCACCTCTAGATCACCATCATTTTGAACTTCTATCTCCTCATTTTCAACTCCTACCTCCTCATCAATATTATCATTTTCCTCCTCTAGACCACCATCATTTTCAACTTCTATCTCCTTATCAACATCATCATCAGAATCAGAGCACTCTTTCTCTTCAGAATATTTGCTTGAATCACTAGACCATCCAAATGACACTGCATCATCTAACGGAATGTTATTATGTAGTAAGTTTTTGTATTGGTCAAGCGAATCATCCATGATTCTGTATGTAAACAAAAAAACTCAATTAGAAGTACTTCAAATGAATTATGTACGTATTTGAAAAAATATATATGATGTATTTTTTTGTATTTATTAACTTTTGGTGGTGGGAAGTAGAAGTTATTTAAAAGCCGAATAAATTATTAAAATGAGTTAGTTAATTATGATAACAAATCTCCAACAATTCTTAATAAAATAACTCAAAAAAATAATCTCAGACTCGACAAAAAAAAGCTATTTACAAATGTTTGATCATTCTCTTGACTATTTGGACACCAATTTATCATTATGTATTTTTATTAAGTTTCCAAATTAATTTGAAATTCTCTGAATTGTTACTGTACAGGCTCCTAAAATTGATAAAAAAAAAAAAAAAACCTCATGCTTGAATTTGAGTGGATAGACCAACGTATATCTATAAAGAAAACCCTAAAATAAAATATACATAGTATCTAAATGGAATTGGGAGTCGAACCTGAGATCTAAATTCTTGAATTTGAAGTACGAGAATTAAATGGAATTGGGAGTCGAACCTGAGCAGCAAACTTGATGAGGGCGGAGTCTAACCAGAGAAGTACGGAGAGAGTGGGGCGGAGTCGAACCAGAGAAACAGATTTTTCTAGGGAGACGAAGAGAAACAGAGAATGTAATGTAGACACAGGGATCAAATTTTTCTAGGGAGACGAAGAGACTAGGAAAGGCAAAAAAATGGGAGTAACCTGAGGGATGGACAAAATTTTACATGTGTGGGTTCCACAGGGTTATTTTGTCAAACAATTTAGACAGGAGGTATTATGTCCGACTTTTTACGAAAGTAGGTCAGTTTGTAAATTTCCCCATTGTAGTTTAAGATTTTTCTTTTAGGTGTGCTAATAGTATCTCAAACAAAATCCTTCAGTGTCAGATTTGTACTAATTATGATAACAATCAGTGGTCCTCCTGCATCCAAAAATGGAGAAAACACATTAAAGTCCCGAATTCGTATCCTCTCCATTAACTCTTTTTGAATCTTTTGAGTTAATGCATTTGAAACGTCTAATCCGCTTTAAGATCTGTGTAGACTAGATCCGCACTAATATTAAAGGCCCTGTGTTTCAGGCAGGAGCTGGATTGGCTCCGTTTAAAATTAGACGGCCGAGATACATTAACTCAAAAGATGCTCTCTTTTGAGTTATGACGACGATGCGGACTCTAAAGTCCCACCCCATGCTTTGATTTGCGTGCCTCTACTGTGCCCAAGTCCATCCCCACCTCTATATAGGTGTTTATACTTAGAGCATGCTCGTTTGTCACATGATTGTGTGGAATGTGATTTGACGGGTTCGGAAACTCACTTTTTTATTTGCAGAAACCCATACTCATAGGTACGCAAGGGAATGTCTGAATGAGTTTTCAGTTATACCATAAGAATAGTTGTGGAAAATCCTAATTAGAGAAAGATATTCATGAAAACTGTATTTTTTAAAAAGGATTTATTATCAATACTAATTTTGTAATTAATAGTCACTGATAGTTTTTTTATCAATTTTAATAATATAAAGTATGATAATTAACGTCATTTTATAGTGACACATCTTGACACTATATGTTTATAAGTTAGTTTTGCAATTTCAAAATTCTAACAGTCAATCCGAACCGTTCAACATGATCTCCATATTAAAATGTGCTTGGAGACCAAATTTTATATTTTTTAGAACTTTTTTAATATTTATTAAGATGTGTACAAAATTGTTGTTTTGAGACAATTCTGGACCATTGAATATCAACAATTTTCAAAAATTATAAATAAATATTAAAAAATTCCAAAAAATATAAAATTTGGTCTCCAAGCACATTTTAATATGGAGATCCATGTTGAATGGTTCGGATCGACTATTTGGACTTTGAAATTGTATAAAAAAACTTATAAACATATGGTGTCAAGATGTGTCACCATAAAATGGTGTAATTGGATCCCTCTGTTGGTTGTATGCAATATTCTAAGTACTTTGTTTGACATAATTTGCAAAACATACATTAGTTGAATTTAACCGTTTACATAATTGAGTGAGTTTGTAGGTTCAAGACCTTAATTGCAAGATTTAATATGAAGAACCAAAGATATGTTCAAGATCTTAATTGCAAGATTAATATGAAGAGAATCAAGGTTCATGAAAATCTTAATTGCAAGACTTATTTGAAGAACCGAAGAAATCAACAAAACTTTACGAAGCTATAGATTTGTAATAATCAAATAGACAAGTAAAGTATATTTGAGAATTGTTGATTTCTGGAGCAACCGTTCGGAACGGACCAAACCGTATGGAACGGATTAAATCATAAATTACAGAAAGTTCCAGTTTGGTTCCGTCCAGAACGGTTATGATCTGTTGGAACGCTTATCAAGTTTTGTGGGATAAATTGTACTAACCATCCTGAACAGACATAGACGTTCAGAACGATTAATATTAATTTAATTATTGCGAAAACCCTAATTTCAATATTCGTACAATCCGTTCGGAACATATCACTTCCGTCCGAACGGATCTGGAAAATCTGGAGCCTCCACTATAAAAGGAGTTACTCACTTCAGATTTGACCAAGCTAGCCGCCTCCCACATTCAAAAAGCATTTATTGTGCATTCTTGAAAGATTTCATTGTTGAGTGAGCTTAAACTTCAATATCCTCTCAACACTCTCAAATTCACTCGACTTATCTTCTTGGAGATATAGTTTAGTGTCTAGAATTTAGTTCTAGAGCCTTTCCATCCGTAGTTAGTGTTTTCCACTTGTAGGACATTAAAGGGACTCACTAGCTCGAGCGTTTCCGCTCACATATATCCATAGTTGTGTGACGATCCCGTTGGGACTCTCCAGCTCGAGCTTCTAGGCTCACCTTGTACACGAGTTAGGCCGTGACTTCTCACTTTTGTTTGGGCTCACGTGTCACGAGTTGTATCATTTCTTTTTGGGTAATAGAAAAGGGGCGCTGACGAGGTTGCTCTACCCCGGAGACGTGGACATTTTACATTGAACTCTGTTATCATCTTGCGTATCAAATTTCTCTAACTCTACTCTATTTACTTTTATTTGTACATGTTTGCTTGTTGTTTGTTTGACTTGTTAGTTTAGAGGGTATAACCGAAAAACGTTCAAGAGTTTTTAAGACTCCCTATTCACCCCCTCCCCTCTAGATGCCGTTAGGAACTACGCCCTCCTCATAATAAAATTTTAAAAAAAAATTGTATAAGCATAATATATTACATTTATCTTTGGTTAGTCATGTAAATTATATGAATGATATTAAAATAATAGCAAAAATATTATGATTTTTTATAATTGAAAGCATTTTTTAATTAGAAAATTAAATTAAGTAATTCGAGATCGGGATAATTATTATAAGATTTGGATGCAAGTTTAAATAAGTAATTTATTCAACATTGAGTACTAATGCTTACAACATTTTTTTTTATTAGAAAATTTTGAGGAGAGAGATGAAACAAGATATGGTGGGAAAAAAAGAATTTAGTTTGATCTAATTTTTTCTCATAAATTTGTAAAGAGATGAGAACAAAGATGAAAAAAAATCTAATCCTATGCTAGAAAAAAAAAATGACATCCAAACAGCTCCTAGATTAATTTATACATACAGTACTAGATATTGATACATGCACCACTACTCCACTAGTTATATATTTAATCTGTATTTTATGCACAAATTTGGTATATTCATGTCAAATGTTGTTATTTTGATTTAAAATTCAACATTTGATGTTAAGAAACAATATTATACGTTAAGAAACAAAATACATTTGATGTTGATTGTCAATTTCAAGCCCATTGTGTTCTTATAATTAGAATAATTCTCTGATATGCAAAGTAAAAGATCTAAATCAATATATATATATATATATATATATATATATATAGAGTCTGACTAGGCTACTCCATGGAGTAAAACGACTTGGTACTCCACGCCATATCTTCATTTTCAAAGTTCAAATAGTCGATTCGAACCTTCCAACATGTTCTCCATATTGAAATGTGCTTGGAGACCAAATTTTACATTTTTTTGAATTTTTTTACTATTTATTAAGCCACTTTGAAAATCTGAAAATCCTTATGAACAGTAAAAAACAGTAAAAATTTCTGGACCGCCGGATCAGTGATTTTCAAAGTGGCTTAATAAATAGTAAAAAAATTCCAAAAAATGTAAAATTTGGTCTCCAAGCACATATCAATATGGAGAACAACTTGAGCGGTTCGGATCGGTCGTTTGAATTTTCAAAATGGAAATAATGAGGCGTGGAGCACCAAGTCATTTTGCACCATGGCTTAGCTAAGCCCAGCACTATATATATATATATAAGTAGTACCTTCCAAAATTCAGGATGGTTCTAATGTGTATGTTACGTTCTGACCACAACTCTAATTTGTACTAATACTATAAATTTTATATATCAAATGAAAAATATTAATCACAAATCCTGTTTTAATTTTAAAGTAATGCTTGCACGTTAGAAAAATGTCATATGTTGAATTTATTTTGTACAAGATAAAAAAACAGGTAAATTAATAGTGCAAACTGATCATAATAGATTATTGATTTTTTGTCTTCGTAATTATACATAAAATATTCAAATTTTTCGATATATATATCTGATGTGATGCATTATTCTATAAGTAAAATAATATCAATACTTGACATTTTTTTGGGAACTTAATTTTTTTATTAATGACAAAATAAAGTTGTAATTATGATGGAACATATATATTACATGATCCCCTCTAAAAAAATTGAGCTTTAGAGTAGTTATATCGATTAAAAAAAATATTTTATTTAGCAGGTGATGAAGAAATTAAAATAATTGGAAGAGGGATGTTCACACTTAGACTATGGTACTATGTATAGCACAGATTGGTTCATAATACGGAACAATATTTTCATTTTCAAAATCTTAACGGTCGATCAGAACCGTTCAACATGATTCTCATATGAATATGTACTTTTTAGAATTTTTTTACTATTTTTAAAGATAGGTTGAAAATCATTATTTTTGGATGGTCCATAATTTTCAGATCAAGTGATTTTCTGCCTATCTTAAAAAATAGTAAAAAAAATTCTAAAAAATATAAAATTTGGTCTGCAAGTACATATTCATATGGGCATCATATTGAGCGGTTCGGATTAACCATTAGAATTTTGAAAAAGAAAATATTAATTCGTATTACGAAACAATCCATACTATGCATAGTACCATAGACTCACTCGAAGAATATTATCTAGCGTTCCCTTATTTCAGTAAAGATATTGACAGAGAAGTTTTTGCTTCGTACAAAGCATATGCAGTAATGCCATTTTAATTATATTGTCCATAAGAGATAACTACTCATACAGTACATTTTGTGCTATTAGTACTGTCCTTCCTATCCATGGATAAAGATAAGAGTAAGAAGACATTCTGGCATTCTCTCTTTGGAGCAACTTGAACCAACCAAAAACAAACTAGAGTGGGTTAAATGCTGCTTTCAAGTAATAAAAGCAAAAAGCAATTCACAAAAGTCAAACACACAAAAGGGTTTGGGGCCTTGGGCTGTGAAAGGAGCAGTTTCATATTTTCTCAGGTGCACACAAAATTCTATAACATTTGTGTGGTTTGCTGCCATGACATGAAGGCATAAATTAAGATCTCGATTATATTAAAATGATTTGCTAGTAACGATAACCTGCAAATGCGAAACTTTTTTTTTTAAAGTTTCTGCGAAGTCGACAAAGATAATCGACACAATATTATCAGACAAAATGTAACATAAAAAAATACATAAAATTTTATTGAAGATAGTACAATTCGGTAATTAATTTTGAGATAGGAGTAGGTTCGATGGGCATCGGACTTACTTTTAGATTCAATTAGTTCCAACACCGTACAATTAGCATTAAAATTTGTGCACACAGAAATTGAAACAGACTAGTGCGGATTTTAATGTGAGTGCACAAATCTTGATGCAGATCGGATGGTCATCGGTAGAGTGGGAAAAATGGCACGCCGGAGCCGGTTCTGTCACGGAACGGCACGGCACGCGTGTCGGTTACGTGCCGTGACCATTCGCGTGCCGTGACCAATTGTTGGCAAAGAAGACACGGCACAGCACGACACGAAAATTGCCTTGATCACAGCACGGCACGGGACGGGACACGCGAGTCACGGAACGGTAGACACGGAAGACACGCCAATCACGACAATCACGAAGCAATACACTAACATACCTTCTTATAAGGTATAATTTTATTTTAATTAAAATATTTACATTTAAATTTCAATTAAACATTTGAATTTTAAAGAATCATTTCATAATTTTTTTTAAAACGTTAAGTGCGATCAAACGTGACTAACGCATGTTTGGTCACGGCACGCGAGTCACGGCGTGACTCACGTGCCGTGACCACCCCTAGTAATTTTTGTCATGGCACGGCACGACACGTGAAAAAATTACTTAGTCACGGCACGGCACGTGACCAAAGTCATTACGAGTTAGTCACGGCACGGCACGTTTTTTCCACTCTAGTCATCGGACCCATCGAACCAAAGTAGGTCCGATGGGCATCGGACTTACTTTGAATTCATTAATTTTACTCATTCATGAATATTTATTAGTAAAAATGAACAATTTGTAGTTATACAAATTTGACAATAACTAATAATTAATCCAAAAAATTATAATCTTTATAACTTGGCTTCTTTAAAAACCTTGAAACTCAAACATCTTCCAATTGTCGAATAAAATTCATGAGCAAACAAAACGAATTGGAAAACAAAATCGGGACCTTCAAACACCCAAAAAAAAAAAATCTCACACCCGAATTAAATCTCCAAGATGTAAATTTGAATTTATTGTTTTTGCCCTTTTGTTGTCTACTAGACCCTGTTACGAATCAGATCATATATAGTTGTTAAATTATTATTCACTATGTGAGAAATTTAAATTTCGATTTTTGTACCGAAGGAAAAAAGATACAAAAGTAGGTTAGGTCTTCTAATGAATTCAAAAATCACATTTTTTAAGACCGTGTATTTTTAAAGAATGGAATTTAGATGTCTCTATTATTTTTTGCATATGTCATGTCTCGACTTTTTAATTTTTCAATAATAAAAATTTAAAAACTCATATGTCAAATAAAACCATTATTTTGTGATCTAATTATTTTCTCTATGTATATATAAAAAATTATCACTTTTTTATTTTATTTTTATAAGAAACAATAAGTTAAAAGTCAACATCCGGAAATTATCCACACCAGTGGGTTATTTGCAAACTCTTGATATCAATCGAAATATCGTAATTATTTACAGTGAAAATAGTATAGATCATATCTAAAGATGTTATTTTGATATTTAAATTTAGGGGCAATTTCATGTATCCCCCTCAAAAACTTCAATATTACATATTTCCCCCTCTAAAATTTGAAATTACATATTTCCCCTTCTAAATTTTCAAACTCACAAATTTACCCATTTAATCAATAAAATATATTTAATATATTTAAAAATACTTAAATAATATTATTTCGGATTCTAAATTTTCAGACCATTATACCCCTTCCTCCTTCCAATCTCGTTATTTCTCTTCAATTCATGTGCGTCTCACACCGTCCCCACCTATGGATCGGAGCAATGCGGCGAGCTCCAGCTGCATCAGGCTGCCGCACCATCCATGTCGAATCGGCAAAAGATGTCACGCAGCTGCTTCAATCCATAGGTGGGGACGGTGTGAGACGCTCATGAATTGAAGAGAAAGAACGAGATTGGAAGGAGGAAGGGGTATAATGGTCTGAAAAAAAATTTAGAATCCGAAATAATATTATTTAAGTATTTTTAAATATATTAAATATATTTTATTGATTAAATGGGTAAATTTGTGAGTTTGGAAAGTTTAGAAAGGGAAATATGTAATTTCAAAGTTTAGAGGGGGAAATGCGTAATATTGAAGTTTTTGAGGGGGATATATGAAATTCCCCTTAAATTTAAATTTTAAGTTAATAACGTTTATAAATGAAAACACAACAAAGAATATAAAAATAAAAATATTTTAGCCCTCCTCGTTATTTAGATGCAAATATCTTGGCTCTCTTACAAAGTTAAATCTTACTCTATGTTAGTCCGATACTTTTATATGAGTTTCATACTCGTATCGGGAGCGTATCGGTATCCGATACGCATCTGATACGTATTCGATATGCTAGTTGGGGTACCAACTTAGGTGGCATATCTTTTATTCCTTGATACGATCTCTGATATAGATTGACTTGCAATGATACATCTCTGACATGTCTGGATACGGTGATACGCATACACCAACCGCCCAGAGTTGTGCACCACGCATGGACCATGCCACAAACTGTGCACCGCGCCATACACCAGCGGCCCAGACACGAATGGACCATGCCACAAATTGTGCACTGAGCCATACACCAACGACCCAGAGCTGTGCACCGCGTATGGACCATGCCAACAAAAACAAATTTTCTAGTGCCATGCAGAATCTAACCCAGGTTCTGTGGCAACAACAACATACCACTTTATCACTACACTAATTCAAATTTGTTTTTAGAAGCTAGTAGCTAATATATTTAATGTATATTTGAGCTATCGTATCGAACCATATCTAGAATTTATGGTATTTAATTTATATAATACGAGTGTTGAATTAATAATATAATTAAAATAATAAAAAATAACATATATAATATATGTATCGTGTTTTTTATTTTTGAAAATTACAGTATCGCCGTATTCGTATCGTATCGGATACAATACCCATTACCCGTATTGTATCCGATACGATATCCATACCCGTATTCATGAAACATATACCATGCTATACTTATTATTCAGTCCTCTCAATTTTAATATTTTTAGTTCTATCACTATACAACAAAGTAAGTGTAAGAATTTTAACCTTTTATATCATATTAAAAAAATTTATACCTGCTATATCACAATTCAATTCATTTTATTTCCAACAGATCATATCGTAATAATAATAAACTTCCACTTTTAAAGGAATAAAGAAAACAAATAGTGCCGATCTATTTTTGGTCTATCCCCTGAAATCTTGAACAAGACAGCATTATCATTTATGGAGCACTCTTGCGGAGAATGTTTCAATCTAAGAATATTTGAATTAATAAGAAAGAGTCAAATCATTCCACTAACATATCAGTTGAACCATTGAAAAAATAATTGCGTCGTCGATTATTTCATCATTGTGTTTGATATGTGAAGTGAAAAGATTTAATCAATAAGTCAATTAACAATTTGTTTTTTTTATTAAAATTTTCGTAGAAGTTGCAAAATCGTGAGGGGAAATCGAACTCTCAACCTTTGACTAACCAACAATTTTTGGATTTTCTTCTTATCCAATTGTGCTACCTCCCCTTTCAATTATTAACAATTTGTCTTAATGAACATTTAAAGTACTTTTATGGTGATTCGGACTAAATTGGAGCACTATTAATCTATGAGAATGAATTAAGTTATGAGTTAATTTTTGTTACATATTATGACAATATTTTTATTTTATAATATTTAATATTAAGTTTAAAAAATTAAGTATGTATTGTTGATGTTGTTCCATGTCATAAAGACTATTTGTTTACTGAAAATTATAAGACATAAGATGAAAATGTTAACCATTATTATAGATCTCAATCACTTTTTTTTCAAAATCACATACGGATATAAAATTAATATTAACTAATTATGTTTAATGTGAATTTTAGAATTTGAGTACTTTTAAAAAATTAATTATTAAGGATTTAAAAAAACGGAACTATGCAAAATAAAGGCATTAATTAGATTAGAGGCAATACAAGTGTCTCGTCTATACTTTTCTTAGAACTTTAAATTTAATGACTCAAAATTTACAGTTAATTTGGAGGTAGATGAATGTGGAGAAATTGACTTGCTTGTATGTATGCAAAAAGGTCAATTCATTAAAACAAATGTCAACCAAACACCGCATTTTGTTTCTGATGTCAAAATCCGATGCAACCCCTTCTTGTTTGACCATTGAACAATTCAAAACATTCATTATATATGAAACAATCAAGCTCATCATAAATTATGGCCCATGCTAAGTTGCTAATGGCCACATCCAAATATGAAGTTATGAACTAAGAAGCAATCAAGGTGGCAAGGAGACATGTGGGGCCGAAGAAAAAACGCAAGTGCAGCTGTGATGAGGAGTAAAGCGTTGTAGCCACGTGTACGGATGTGATTGGTTCTAGTCAACCGCCCCTTTGATCTTGTGATTTCTGTGAAAATGAGGTAAAAGGTAATTTTCATGATACCGCCGGATAATGCCAAGAAACCTCTTTTTGTTCACTTTATTTCTAGTTCTGTGGCATCAGCTGTGTGGCAATATGTGCGGGGGAATGTGATTGTGAGTTTGTGACTTTTCATGGAACTATTGGGTACGCATATAATTTGTTCAATTTTTTTTTCATCATTAGGTAACTGATTTTACAGTAATTGTCCATGTTATTTTTATTTTGCAAGAGTAAAATATTTTACTGGAAATATGTAAAATGAAAAAGGAGTAAGAAAAAGAAAAGAAGTACAATGATTTTAGTTTTGCATTTTCTTAAAAAAAATTAAGAGACAACCACAAAAGAACAAATTCTATAATTAATAAAAATGTGTGTGTGTTTACCAAAGAAAATGTAATATAAAAGAAGTTGAAGAATTAGTTGAATTTTATATTTTTGTAAAGTGTAAGTTAATAAATAATGTGCTGATAGAAATGAGTTGTATTCTTATTTAGTTATCTTAAACAAGTGTCTCTCCCTTATAATCCGTTATTTTAAACCAAAAAAAAAACTAAATTGAATTCAAATGAAAAAAAATTACAACAATTTTAGTCAAGATGCAAATGAAATTGAAGTTTGAAAAGGCTATTGAACTTAAAAATTATTTTGGACTTTAGTCTCAAAGAAAAAAAGGACTAGTCCATTTTTGTTCTCATCTTTTTGTTATAACAGTAATGATTTGGGTGGGGGTTCATTGTCGCAACACCGATTAGTAATTGGTTGAATTTGTCGCAACTTTCTTGTATCCATATTGTTTTTTTTTTAAGAAATGTGAGGGTCAAGTCCTCAAATTTTACTAATACCAACACTAGTGGTGCGAAAAAATTCAAGAATTAAAATAAAGTACAGAAAAATAAGAAAATAAAAATGCTGAAATAATAAAAACAAGGAAAGAAAAGAAAAGAAAAGAAAGAAAATTTAGTGTTCTTGCTGCCCTATCATGACTTCATGTATTTTGAAACCAACTATGATATTTATTCCTTGTCCATATTGTAGTATGATAATTCTAATATACCTTAAAGTCCAACATATTATCAAATATACCTTAAAGTCCAACAATTATGGTACATTTATTATAGAAAATAAGTAAAGTATGCACTAATTTTATTATAGAATATAAGTATCCAACAATTCCTATCCTTTGATTTATAAAGGAAAATAGACTAGCTAACCACATATAATCATATAAATTTATTATACATATGTAGCAGTTTTATAAAATATAAGATTGTTTATCAGCTTGATTAGATATTTTTACCCAAAAAAGTATAATTGGTCGACTTAATTGGAGGATAATGAGACCAGTGTTGGAGGTTTATTTTAGCTGAGATTTAGATCATGTGCTTGAACAGTAGACACAGTTCAATCATAAAGAAATTTTAGAATGGCTTATAATTTTTTTATCAGTCCAAATTAGATAATTAATGAGTTAAAATTTTAACATAGCAGTTTTGACTTCATACAACGCGCGAATTATATGTGGCTCTGATCCCTCTGATGTCATCATAATCAATAAAATTTGGAGACTAAATTTGAAGACTAGATTTTCCTTCATATATAAAAATAAAAATAAAAACCTTTGCAGCTAAATTAAGAAAATTTAGAATTTTTTTTTTTTTTTGTCTCGAGTCATCCTTCACAGAAAAAAAATGGTAATAGGACGATAGCCTAAAAGTGATCCCACCATAATTAACATAGCAGTCTGCATTAATTTTGACTTTTGACCAAATTAAATTCTTTTTCGGAGCTTCACATTTCACAATCTCCTTCAAATAGTCAACTTATACTAACAGTGCGAACAAGTGCACAACCAGGAAAGGATTGCAAAAGGTTAAAAATTACATGACACATGTCACACAAATCGCGCATACACAGTTACACTTGGTCGATCGAGTCCAACCGCCCATGCGACCTGTGGGACTGTGCGACAGAGACTATGAGCTCGACCGTTGATGGCAATCAATAAATTTCTCCTTCTTAAATTAAATAAATTTGCTTTCTCTGTCGCTTTGGCCAGCATGACTCCTGATAATGCCAATAATTCTCTTTCTTCTAGAATTTTGCTGTCTGTCGTTTTTGAGTTTGACTATAGGTGTCAATGAATACAATACGGGTTAGCTAGAAACATTTTCATACTCATGCTCACTAAGAATTAATCTTACTTATATCATATTCTTGTCTATTAAAAATTGATCTTATCCTACTATATTCTTACCCGTTAAAATTATCAGGTAACGAAACAGTAACGGTTGAATAACGAATAATACTAATATAATAATTAAGTTTATTATATTTTACAAAAAAAAATCAAAATTGATTAAT
Organism: Carex kokanica; assembly: GCA_025461125.1. Classification (NCBI taxonomy): domain Eukaryota; kingdom Viridiplantae; phylum Streptophyta; class Magnoliopsida; order Poales; family Cyperaceae; genus Carex; species Carex kokanica. Next base: position 36,987 of record JAJGRX010000861.1, read on the forward strand.
TTCACATATATTCAATCACATTACTAATAAAAAAATAAAAAACGAATGTGCAATCAATTCTAACTAAATTATTTTTTTATAAAATAAGAGAATTTAAAAACACAAATATCTCTTTGGACAAATTCAATTATTTAACTAAATAACAAGACATACAAATAAAAGTAATATATTTAACATTTTTCAATTTACTAGTGTGATTTGCTTGCTAGTTGGTATGCTCCACTGTGGTTTTAAATAATTGAGTTAATTTTCATTGTATTCATCGAATTTTAAAATATCTAAATTTTGCATCACAACATCAAAATACCCAATTATCCTTTAAAATTAAACATAATTTCTTTCATCTCATATTTTTTGTAAGCTATGTTATTAGCCTTTTTCTTAAGAATTGCCTTGATCGATTTATACTTCCTTTAAAATGTAAGCATATCGAGTCCAACCTTTACTCAAAAAAAAATGTAAGCATATATTTATTTGATTATTATGATAATTAGCTCTCTAACTAAGTCAATATGCCTCCGTCCCTTGAGTAAATATTAAGCCCAACTTGTAAACAAAGGGAGTATTAAAAACATGAGGGTTTGTATTTTTGTGAGAAATGAAGTCCCCTTGCCTGAGCCCATAACTCTTGGGCTTAATGGCCCATTTGGTAAAAGACGGGCTGGATGCTTGCTGGATTTGCCTAAGTAGGAACAACTTCATATTAACCCAATTAATTTTGAGTAATCAATTTGAAATTTCAAAATGCACGCATAGAAAATATGATCACTATGTTCAAATAAACATTTCCAAAAGTTGAATGAAATATAAATGAATTCACTGAAACTTGAAATAAACCAAGCACAAAATTGTTGAAATAGTTTCAGGAGTACAATCCTCGTCTTATCTTAGAAAACTAACAATGTTAGCCCAATCAAGAATCAAAATTTTGCTAGAAAATTAGATCAATTGGAAATGGCACCAAGTCCCATTATTGACCAGTGTAAATTTGAGTTACCGACATTTGTTTTTTAACAAAAGGTCATTCTATATCTTTTATTAAAAAGAAGACTATTTTCTCCTCCTAAGTGCTCTTTACAAATCAGTGTTGTAAATAACGGTATGCGGTCGTCGGACGGACGGGGTACCGTCAAGCGATTAATCGGTATGCGGTCGATTAATTAAAATTATGCGGACAATTTAACGTTTTATTAAATTAATGTGTGTGTGTATATCATAATTTATTAAAAATAATTTATTTAACTCATTAAACTTATCAAATAAACTTAATTTAACTTAGTTTTATTATTATAACATGACACTACGATTATTTCTTCTTAACACATAAGCATTTTACATGTGTAAGTAACACATTTATTTAATAAAAAAATAAATTTGAGAATTAAGCCTTTTCAAATACTAATAACATTTTATTTGAAAGAAATGAAACATTCCAACATAAAATCACTAAATTTAGTTTATGATAACAACTTAATTTCATAATTGAACACGTCGTACTAATTGAAAAAATTACATCAGTAAGTAAGAAAAATATATGGTATATAAATAATAGAAGAATTAATCAATTTCAAAGTAAGTAAGAACAAAAAACATATAAAAAATATTGAATGTATATCTAAGCACAAATAAAACTACAATACAAAATTTATAAATCTTATTATCACACACTATCACAGAAAAAAAAAACAATTTAAAAATAAATATTCACTGGATAAACGGGAATAAACGGACGATTAAACGGTAAAACGGTCAATTAATCGGGAAAAACGGCCGATTAATCGTTTTCATCCGCAAACAGATATCCGTTAAGTGTATTCGTAACGATTTGGCCACCGTTAATGATTAAACGGCCGTTTAATCGGCCATTAAGACTGAGTGTTACAAATATCTCATTCTCTGTTAGTTCATTTTTTTTCCAACATCTTTCTCTCCTCTTTAGACCTCTAGTTGCAAGGCGACAATAAAGAAGAGGAGGGGTAAGAAAACTAGAATTGACAATAGAAGAAAGACAAATTACTATAACACGATCTAAATTTTTATGGTGAAGACCCAACAAGTTTCATTCATAGAGGAATTTAACCCCGCTTTTGATATTTATGTCATATTAAAATAAACAGTGTGGATCTCATTCTATCATATCAGTTATCTGACTTAGGGCTGTACAAAATCGCTCAAACTCGTAACTCACTCATAACTCGCTCACTAACTGCTCGCTTTAACTCGCTCATTTATAACTCGAGTCAATTCCAACTCGAGTTGGCTGACTCATTTAATAAATGAGCTGAGTTTGAGCATACCTCAACTCGCTCGTTAACAACTCGAGTTACACAAAATTCGTCACGATAAATCTCATACCCTTCTAAATGACTCCTAAGCTACTGTTTGGATTGTTTGTTTTGTTAGTTTCATGTTAATTATGTTTGAATTGTTTGTGTTTAAATAAACTCTTACTAAGCTATTTAAATTTTTTATATTTAGATAAACTCTTACTAGTTTATAACTATAACTAAGGAAATTGATTGGTCAAATGAGTTATAAATGAGTTGTGAGCCAACTCGAGTTGGTAATGAGCTGAACTCGAGTTGGCTTTACAGCTCGTTATTGATATCTCAATTCGAGTTGACTCGCTCATTAACTAAATGAGCTGAACACTCAGCTCAAATTCAACTCATTTACAGCCCTAAATTGTGACTGGATCTAAATTCGCTAAGGTTACTGCTTATGATATAATCAGTCGGTTTCTCATTTTTTTAAGTGTATGTTAAGCTATATAGAGAAATGTAACCCTACTAGAAGAAAAAACAGAAAAAAGAAAGATGACAAATTTGAATTAATGTAACAAAATCTTAGAAGCAGAATTTATTATTATTTATTTTTGTAGGCTTGCGCCAATGCGCCATGTGAAGCCTTAGCTAGGTATTATAGCCCACGTTGCAGATCAAGGATAAAATGGACCAGGTTCTTTTGCTTGATCTAGAAGAAAGTAAAACAGAATCTGTATTGCATTGAATAATTTCTATATCCACTGATCAATTCATAGACAACTGATTCCGAAATTTTTAAATATAGCACAGAAAAAAACAAAACAAAACGGCACCAATTCCTACAAATTCTAGATTTAGCACAACCGCAGATCGGCTGAGCGGCCCCATTTACTGGGGACCGCAGATTGGCTGAGCGGCCCCAGAAATGGGGCCGCATATCGGCTGAGCGGTCCCCTGTGGAGCCTATATAAGGGGTGCCGCCGGTTTTAGTTTTGGTATTGATTGAAGAAGTCCAATTCCCTTCGTACTCGGGTAAGTTTTCTCTTCTTCTCTTCTTGTTTAATTTTTTAGTTTAGGGTAGTAATTAGATTAGGATTTAGGTTTAGGATTAGGGTTTAGGATTAGGATTTAGAATTAGGATTTAATTTAGAGTTTATAATTAGAATTGTACCAAATTTTAATTATCCGACCAATAAAATTGAAATAGACTTGTACCAAAAATTAAATAGGTATATTTAACCAAAATTAATTGTTTTAGCATCAATACTTAAACTAGACTTGTACCAAAAATTAAATAGGTTTATTTTACCAAAATCAATTGTTTGAGTTAACTAGACTTGTACCAAAATTTAATTAGGTTTATTTTATCAAAATTAAATGTTTGAGTACCAACATTAAACTGGACTTGTACCAAAATTTAATTAGGTTTATTTTAGCAAAATTATCACATTTGACCAAAACTGGCTCCAACACTAATAGGAAAAAATTATTAAATAAAGCATGGCATCTAGTATACCGTCTTCCAGTAGGGGTGTACCATCTTCCAGTAGAGATACACACCATGGCCCTCCACCCACTCCGTACCAGATGTCCCAGCACATTGAGAGTGCTCTCTCGCAGACAGATGTTCCAGGTATCCGGAGTCGCACTAACAGGGTCAGCGACTTCTTGTGGTACTCGAATGCGGAGCACCGGATTCTAGAGGCTGCCACCGGGGTAAGTTATAAATTAGTCATATTTCGTACAGACCTTATAAATTTGTAATTCGTACAGACCTTATAGAGATTGGTACCAGGATCACGGCGTGTACACCATATTTCTGAAGGGGTGTATCGCTGACAACCCCTCAGAGCGAGTACCAAAGCCGAGGGATCGGAGAGGACGGATCCATGATCTTATCCCTGCCGGCGCACCGTTCGCAGCCACGGTATGTTTAATTTTAAATTTCAAGTTAAAAACTAACAATATTTACATTTGTACAACTTTTTTTATATATTTTTATCTTTGCAGGCATTATATCTGGTCAAGAGTTGCGTCATAGGGGCTACGATGGCCGTGACCACGGGTTGGAAGAGGCTCGGGAAGGTCCTCCTCAAGCACAGCGTACCCGCAGTGTGCCAGTGTGGGTACAAGGCGTGTCTCGACGCTCTACTGAGATGCGCTGGCTTGGGCGGAGTTGATGCGGTGGACGACATATCCGACGAGCCTGAGCCTGATGTATACGTCCCGTACACTGGCGATGAGGCCGTGTTTAGACCCGTCCATGACGCTGAGACTGTTGGTCAGGTGTTCGACCGAGCTGCCGAGTTGATGCGCGACTTCGGGCGTATGGGCATGGGATCTCAGGCTGATACGGCTACCGAGGTATAATTGTAATTAAAATATAAAACAACTATTTTTGTTTTCCAAATTTCTTAATTAACTAACTTGTAAGTTACTGCTACAGAGTGAGGAGGAGGAGCGCATTCCGGAGTACACTATCTCGGCAGACGAACTGTATTCTCTGGGTTACAATCCGACTCAGACGGATCCTCCTGCCTATCAGCCAGGGTATGTTCAGACAAAGCCGTTCCCGGAGTTTCCTGGACAGTCCTCACAGCATGCCCCCCTTGATGACCCCATTGCCAGACAGGCGTATTTATTCACGCATCCTGAGTCTGGACAGACTACTGTTTTTGGTCCTGGAGTACAGCAGACATCCGAGATTGAGGAGGTTCGTGACGAGCCGGTCCAGTCTGCAGATGTCCAGGCGAAGGACTCCACAGACACTACAGACTCAGGAGATACTGACGAGACGCCACTCTCCAGGCGGGGTCGAGGGTTCAGAAAGAAGAAGCAGAGAAAGATGTATGATTTGTAGATTATGTCAGATACTGGACTTATTTGTTAGATTATGTCCCTTATTTATTTTGGTTATTTATTTATTTTGTTCATTATATCACTATCTCCTCGTACAAAAAATATATTTGAAACACACGACATATATCAAATATTTCAAACGAACGACATTTCTAAAATAACTTACGACAAAATACATCAATTTAAACAACATTACAAACTAAAACACAAATACAATCATTTTTATAACACAATCACAAAACACTAAAAACAGATTTCGTAATAAATAAATAAAAAAGTGGGACTGCTCAGCCGATCTGCGGCCGTGCTAAATCTGAAATTTCCAGGAATTGATGCGGTTTTGGTTTTTTTTTTTTCTGTGCTATATTTAAAAATTTCGGCAACTGATTGTCAAAAGCTAAAGTTGTATCCGATTAGTAATTTTTCTAATTAATTAGAGGACCTTTTTCGAAGAGAAAAAACTGAAAATACTGTGACATTCTAGATAGGTACTTTTTTGTGACTTGTGCATATAGGTATTGCTAGGAAATTTCTGCTTACCAGTTTTTTCCAATTTGAGTTCGATCCAAAGGAAAAGTCCAACTTGTCTTTTCTTTTTCTTTTCTTTTTATTTTTTTAGTTTTTATTTTACCTAAAAGTGCATGAGGAGCAAACTTTCAACGCTTCTTATATCATGATGAGAAGTGCCAACAAGATGCTTATCTCCCAGCTGTTTTTATTTAGGAATAATTATTGTCATGTTCATTAAATATTCAAATATTAAATTGTTTATCAAATTTTTGAAATTGTTTATTTTCTCATTAAAAAAAAAATTCTCTTTTCTCATTTTTTCTTTCTTTAGTCCAATTTTTAATTTTTATTTGATGATAAGAAAAACCAGTTTTTAAACTTTTAAACTTTTATTGATAAACTGTTTATCCAATTTTTCCGTCAATATAAATTTAGTAGCTAAAATTACACATTAGCATTCAACATTTGATTGATTATAATAAAAACGAATAGTGATCGTAGTTGGACAGTAAGGATGTGTTTGTTTGAAGAGAATGGTAAATTAGTTTTTTCATCTTAATATAAAAGATTAATAATAAGCTCAAGTAGAAGTTTCAAATAAGATTAAAGAAAGAGAAAATGAGAAAGATTATTTTTTTTAGTGGTAAAATAAGTGACTATTAAGTTTTGTCGGGGAAGTTGGATAACTAGAAGTTTTTGATGTTTATGATAACAATTGTCCTAATTAAAAATAGAGAAATACAAAAATTGAGTGTTTTGATGGAGAAATAGGTAATTTAGAATATTTTAGTATACCAAAAATTATCTCTATTATTCATTTTACTATAAATAATATAGTTGGTCATTACAAATATATGTATATATATAGAGAGAGGAGGGCTCAAATGCCCCATAGATTCATGCACCAATCGTATCCCAATATTTTTATCTTCAATTTCAAAGTTCAAACAAACAATCTGAACCGCTCAACATGATATCTACGTTAAAATATGATTGGAGACCAAATTTTATATTTTTTAAGATAGGTACAAAATCATATTTTTCAGGAAATTGTGGACCATCTAAAACAATGATTTTGTACCTATCTTAAAAAATAGTAAAAAATTTGCAAAAAATATAAAATTTGGTCTCCAATCATAATTTAATGCGGATATCACGTTGAGCGTTCGGATTGTCTGTTTGAACTTTGAAATTGAAGATAAAGATGCTGGGGTATGATTAGGACATGAAGCAATAGGGCATTTGAGCCCTCCTCATATATATATATATATATATATATATAAGAGAGAGAGAGAGAGAGAGAGAGAGAGAGAGATAGGCTAATATGCTTTTAGTAGCATATGGGCCGATATGCTTCCAACTCAAAATCAGATTTTCAAAGTCCAATTGGTATATCTGAACCGTTCAAGTTGATCTACATATTGAAATCTACTTGGATACCAAATTTTACATTTTTTGGAATTTTTTTACTATTTATTAAGCCACTTTGAAAATTACTGATCACATGGTCCAGAATTCGGTTGCACTGCTTTTACTGTTCACCCGGATCAGCAATTTTCAAAGTGGCTTAATAAATAGTAAAAAAATTCCAAAAAATGTAAAATTTGGTCTCCAAGTAGATTTCAATATGTAGATCAACTTGAACGGTTCGGATCGACCGTTTGGACTTTGAAAATCCGGTTTTGAGTTGGAAGCATATCGGCCCATATGCTACTAAAAGCATATTAGCCTATCTCTATATATATATATATATCTCTCTATATATATAGAGAGAGAGAGAGAGAGAGAGATTGGCTAAGCTCAAAACGTTTTTTCCATGGCTATGGAACAAACAATTCGGTTCTCCAATTTTCAAAGTTCAAACAACAAATCCAAACCGTTAGATGTTCAATCTATATTAAAATGTGCTTGGAGACCAAATTTTACATTTTTGAAATTTTTTTACTATTTATTAAGCTGGTTTGAAAATCATTGTTTTTATTAAATTTCTGCAGCATTGAAAAACAGCGGTTTTCAAACCAGCTTAATAAATAGTAAAAAAATTCCAAAAAATGTAAAATTTGGTCTCCAAGCACATTTTAATATAGATTGAACATTTATCGGTTTGGATTTGTTGTTTGAACTTTGGAAATTAGAGAATCAAATCGTTTGTTCCATGGTCATGGAAAAAACGTTTTGAGCTTAGCCAATCTCTATATATATATAGAGAGAGAGAGAGATGGGCTATCGTATGATGCAGAGCAATGGATGGCACATTGTTGAGTATAGCAAATAACACCTGAGGTTTTCTCTGGTGGTTTTTTTCTTTATTAATTGATGAGATGTAATATGATTGCTCTCAGTGATTTAGAGAGGTAATGATGTATAAGACGTTTAATTAACTATTAATATATTCACCTTAGCAGCTGCTGCCAAGATTTTCAAAAAAGAAAGAGATGGGCTATCATGTTTTGAGAAATAAAGAAGGTGTTTTACTTCTCACTTATAATTTTATTTTCAAAGTTTAAATAGTTGATTCGAACCTTCCAACATGATATTCATATTAAAATGTGTTTGGAGACCAAATTTTACATTTTTTTTGGAATTTTTTTACTATTTTTTAGAATTTTTGAAAATCATAACTTTTCATTAAATAAAAAAATTCAGGAAAAAAATGATTTAAAAAAAAAATTAAAAATAGTAAATTTTTTTCAAAAAATGTAAAATTTGATCTCCAAGCACATTTCAATATGAATATCATGTTGAGAAGTTCAGATTGACTATTTGAACTTTAAAAATAGAGATATGAGCGAGAAGTAAAACACTATCTTTACTTTCCAAAGCATGTAGCATCACTCTATATATATATATATATATATATATAGAGAGTCCGACTAGGCTACTCCATGGAGTAAAACGACTTGGTACTCCACGCCATATCGTCATTTTCAAAGTTCAAATAGTCGATTCGAACCTTCCAACATGTTCTCCATATTGAAATGTGCTTGGAGACCAAATTTTACATTTTTTGGAATTTTTTTACTATTTATTAAGCCACTTTGAAAATCTGAAAATCCTTATGAACAGTAAAAAACAGTAAAAATTTCTGGACCGCCGGATCAGTGATTTTCAAAGTGGCTTAATAAATAGTAAAAAAATTCCAAAAAATGTAAAATTTGGTCTCCAAGCACATATCAATATGGAGAACAACTTGAGCGGTTCGGATCGGTCGTTTGGATTTTTAAAATGGAAATAATGAGGCGTGGAGCACCAAGTCGTTTTACACCATGGCTTAGCTAAGGCCAGCACTATATATATATATATATATAAAGAGGAGGGATCGGATGACACCGTGCATTTGTAAAGTTTTCAAAGTCCAAATAGTCGATCCAAACCGTTCAATATGATGGATATATTAAAATGTGATTGCAGATCAAATTTTACATTTTTTGAATTTTTTTACTATTTATTAAGTATTTTACAAAATCGTTATTTTCATACCATTAAATTTTTGTACTCATCTTAATAAATAATAAAAAATTCAAAAAAAATATAAAATTTGATCTGCAAGCACATTTTAATATATCCATCATATTAAAACGGTTTGGATCGACCGTTTGAATTTTGAAAATGTAGGATGTCGTCTGATATAACCAAAAAAGAGTGTCATCGAATCCCTCCTCATATATAAATTGTTGGTTGTGATAAATTATCGCATTGATTTTATATAGAGGTATCTAAGAGACGTTAAACATCTCATATACATGATAATTTTTATGTTGTGCCTTATATATTTTTAGGACACCAAAATCCAATATACTACAGATTTGTTTCAAGTTTCAACACAAATTAAATTAAATAAAGTTTATTCTCACGTCAAATAAATTTTAGAAAAAAAAATATATATTTTGAAGTTTATGATTCGAATCCAATGTATCAAATACATCATATGACTTTGCAGAAATCCACCAAAACTGTTTTCTTAGGATATTTTCCCGTGCGAGTAGAAATAGGTTGTACGTAAAAGTTCGTCAAATTTCTTAGTGAGTTTAAATTCAAAATTTATAAGAAACGACATCTACTTTACGGATAATAGACGTTTACATACAAAATTTATAAAATTTCAAATAATTTTAGTATAAAGTAAAGCAAACAAAAACTAATTAAAAAAATAGGAGGGTTCCAATACCTCATTATAACTCATATTTTATATCTTCGTTTTTAAAGTCCAAATTGTCAATCCAAACCGTTTAATATGATATTCATATGAAAATATACTTAGAGACCAAATTTTATAATTTTTGGAAAAAAAAATTACTATTTTTTTAGATAGGTAGAAAATCACTGTTTTTGAACGGTCCACAAACAGTGATTTTGTACATATCTTAAAAAATAGTAAATAGTTTCCAAAAATTATAAAATTTCATCTCCAAGCATATTCTAGTATAAATATTATGTTGAGCGGTTCGGATTGACAGTTTGAACTTTAAAACGAAAATATAAAATATAAAATATGAAAGACATGAGGTATTGGAACCCTCTTAAAAAAAACACTTCATTAATTTTTTTTTTGTGAAAAGCCGTATCAAACCATGTCACGTCCATGTTTTTTTTTTTAAACCGTGCCTTGCAATGTTGTATCCGGAACTCATATCTGTATTCTTGAGCTGCAATGTATATATTTATACTATCAAATATTAAAAATATATTTCGAAAAAGTTATATTGTAAATTGTTTATAATTAAAATCGTAGTATTCATATACATAAACACATATTAGTTGGTACGTGAACTTATTATATTGTTCAATGTTTATATTTGAATTGTTCGTTATTTAAAATTTAAATTTTCTTATGTTTGATCTTTCCTGGTGAATTCGGTATTCAAAATTGTATAGTCATGACTCATGTGTGTATTATTTGAATTATGCAAGTTTAAATTTAAATAGTCCCATATTTTAAAGTATATATGGGTGTGTTAATAAATTATGTTACAGTGTTTATAGTTTATACATTATATGAGCGTATCAGGCAGAAATTGATACAATAACAATCACGGATATATCAAAAACAATATATAAAGAATAATGATAATAAAAACAATGAGGAGAATCTTCTAAAATAAACATTGCTAAAGAAAGAGGTAAGGTACAAACCAACAAAATAAAAATATGGCGCACGACAGATCCTGCGGAGGAGAAACTGGGGCAGAATTTTTATTAAATTTCTGGAAATTATTAAATATTTTGTAGGAAATCAGAAATATAATTTTTTTTATGCACTAAAAGGAACCAAATCCCTTAAACACATTTTTAGGAATAGAATTATTGATTCGGTTTTTTTTTTAAATGGATGCAAGTATGTAACTTGGTCACAAAAAATTGAAAGATAAAGGAACTAAATCATTAATTTGATTCATTAATCATCTGTTAAAAATTATGGTGAACTTGAAATGAGCAGTAATAATTAAAAAAATTACGATGCATACAACCAGCTGTACTTACAAGAAGTTATGTTGCGTACGTTCCAAATTGAACAAATAAATATTTGTACATGTATTTGAACAAATAAATATTAAAATGTGGCTGCTGAAAACTTTCTGGATGATAAAGAAAAAGACGAACAATGAGAACAAGGCCGAAGATATCCTACAAAAAGTAAAAATAAAAATAAAAATTTTAAACGTGCATAACTTCTGATAGAATACTTTGAATACTTACACCTTGTTTGGATGGAGAGTAGAGGAAGGAAGGAAGGGGAAGTCAAGAATAGAAGTTAATGAATGGAATAGAAATAAAGAATAACATATTTAACCTCTTCGTGTTTAGATAATTAATGAGAAAACATAAATTTAACTTCTTTTCCGTCTTATTTTTTATTTAGTTGATTAAAATTTAAAAGGTTAATGAGAAATTCGATAGTTTTTGTATGTTTGTGACAAAAAACTTGTTTAAGAAATATATAAGTAAAATATAGAGTTGAGCATGTGTGCTATTTTTTTTAAAATATGTGCAACAAAAATTTGTTCCATCTGTTATAGTCTAAAATCGGAAGGGAAACCGATTCTATTAATTACAATGATACAAAATTAAACCTTTCACCTCTTATACATTTCACTTCCGAAATAATTTTATCAACCAAACACAATTCAACAGTAAAAATTTCTTTTCTTTTCATTCCCTCCCTCCCTCTACTCTCCATCCAAACAAGGTGTTAGGGTCTGATCGGAACCCAACGTTTCCTTTAAAAGTAGAAATGGAATTGACATTTTTTCAAATCCGGCGATCAGAACACACCCAGCGAGCAAAGTTTAACTTCATTCGGCGCGATTTGGATGGGTGTGTTCTGATCGCCGATTCCGGAAATCTCTAAAAATGATAATCTATGGGACTTTGTAAAAATGATAATCTGCAGACAGCGGGTATCAAAAGATATCCACCTAAAGAAAAAATAGAATGATTTTGTTGGCATGTCGTTCTCAAATTATCCTTGACTAATCAGATATTTTCTTTTGACCCGAAATCATTTATAAAAAATTCGGTACGAACGTGTCGCTAAAAAACATGGTCTTACAAAAAAAAATTAAAAACGTGACCATACAAAGAAACGTTAGCAATGAATCGGTATGAAGGTGGCAGTGTGGCACCACATTAGGACTCCAAAATTCACAAATTTCATAAAAAGATAATTTAACAAAAAAATTAAAATTCTTTGATCTGGATTTGAGTCATTCGACGAACAAGTAACAAACTCACCCATTCGGTCACATACCAATTCAAAATTTATAGATATTTACATTGCATGCTTTAGCATTGCATTACAGTTAAATAATTCCAAATTCTAGCTTAGAAATGTTTCGAGGATCTCCCGGAATAATTTTACAAAAACCTCAAAACTCGCTTCTCGCTCGAGTTATCGAGTTAGCAAAAATAAGAAACTTATTAAAAGGGGGGGGGGGGGGGGGGGGGGGGGGGGAGAATGGGGTTCTCAACTCTCAAGAGAAGAGCACTTGCACCTTGCCAAACTCCCCTTATAACAGGTCAGATTAGCAAAATCATCCCTGCTTTTGATCCGAGGAACGCCTAAGTTTTCTCAACTCCACTACAACTACACTTATATTATCCTTGCTACCTTGTGACACTGCCACTTCGGCGAGCAGTGCGGCCGCATCAGCAGCTGTGGTGCCGGTAACTGAGCTGGGGAACTGCCTGGGAATGCGGCCCCGCAAGCAGTTCCTCACGAGTTTGCATGCAATTTCGTTGGAGAGCACGTCCCATAGGCCGTCACTAGCTAATATCAGGAATTCATCTCGGGCAGTTCGGTCTATGACTTTCACCTCTGGTTCAGGGGTTACACAAGGCTTCAGGTAGTGATCACCTGTTTAGTAAATAAAAGTAAAATTGTTAGGCGCGGTAATTCGTGGAATTAATGAACACATCAAATCAAACTTTGTTTCAAGTGATCAACCGCATTAACTAAATGATATTCCAACATTTATTTCTAGACAACTATATATGGGATTCAATAATGAAGAAATAAATGTTTCATGAATTAGTCTAGATACATTGTAATACATACTATGCTTCAAGTTCCAAATCTAGCATGATGGTTTCAATTTTTCATTTGTTGGCTAAGAACCACTAAAAAAAGGACATGGCCGTGTGTACAACATGATACAAGTTTGGCCATAATGTTTCATTATTCTTAGAACAAAGTAAGACTCCTTGTAAATACTTCATTCAAAATATTTGTTTGGTCTAGGTTGCTTAACTACAATTGGATGTATATGAAACGTAGATCATCAGCTTAACACGTACTGAAACTTTAATTATTATTCATAAAGACTAAGGTTTAGGGTGTTTAATTAGGTGTAATTAGGTATAAAGATCAGGTTAGGTTAAGCTTATGATTAAGAATATATAAAAACCCATAGTCAGCTCAGGATTAACAAATTTAAGTGGTAGGTTTGAAACAGGTTTATCATTCAAGTAGCCTTCATAGCAGGCATATCGAATGAAATCACTATTCAATACTCCAAATGAACTAACAATTAATCAATACACTATATCACAAAAATAAAAATAAAAGTACCAATGGATCGAGACATGGCAAGAACACCCAGAACACGGTACCCATTCCAGTTTATCACCTTTCCACCGGCCGCTTCGACTCTTGCCAATTCATCCGGTCTGTCAGGCTACAAAGAATACATAAAATTAAATAACAAATTAACATTTATCAAGAAAAAAACAGAATAGAATAAAAAAGAACAAAAGAATAAATCCACAGGTAATAAGATGCTAACTATATAAAGTAAAATGGAAGCATGTCTCTAAATGAAGAAACAAAGTAGGAAACCTCAAGGGAAATTAACCAAAGATATTTAATGCAATAAAATTTGAAACAAATAGCACACAATTTAGGCACTACACAGACAAAACTAGTTTTAATGTTTGATTATTTTATTCAAAATATTACTACGAGTTAAGGTTTTCTGCGTTTGGCTTCTCATTATGTGACCTTTTTTGTAAAAAGAGCAAACTTTAAAAACCACATCATGCTTTGTTTTGTAATGTAAAAATAAAAGAAAAACAGAGTCTTCCCTTGGGAAGAAAGAAGCAAAACAGAGAACCTACATTGAATAACCTTCTGACACCTACGTTTATTTCCAAAACGTATACAGAAGAAACTAAGGAGGAAAACAAACATTCTCTCAATTCCAAATTCCCTAACAGTTCACATATAATTAGGAGGAGAAGAGTAACCAAAAAAAATCACTAACTAAACTAAAAATTTAAGAAAACTGCAAAACTATTTTCAAACTAATTGATTAGATCCTCACCTTATGATCACACGAAAGAGCCACGGCCTTCCCAGCACGCGATAGCACCGCCCTCGAGTCACCACAATTTGCCACGACAATCCTACTAGGCTCCACCACTGCCACCACAGCAGTGGACCCCACTGTGCCATCCACCACGTGTCGAATACCACTACTCAGCGCTACCTCTGCATCAACTCTGTGGAAGCTCTCGGTCAAGGCCTTCTCCCAGCTCAACTTCTGACTACCTCCCAGTTTTTGCCTCGCCACCTCCTCAGCCAAGACTAGATGCATGCGGTCCCGGCAGGTGTGGGCCACGCTGGCCCCACCATGCCCATCATAAACCCCATAGAAATCGTACCCTGCACCATAAACCTCCCCAGAGAAGCCCGACACGATTGCCACAGCATCCTCCATCTCTCTCCTCCTACCTGTTCATAGTTCAAAATTTCGAAGGGCTGAGAACGACCACCAAAAAGGAAGTCATTTAAGCACGGAGAAATTTTAGACTTTTTTAGTTAAGTAAAAATCATATCAGGACCAACCAAAAGGTGTTGTGAAATTTTACTTAGGCCGCAAAAATAATATCTTTGAAGTTTAATTAGCAAAAATTGCGTTGTATACTTGCAATCGACTTTTACTGGAAATATTTTATGATTTTTATCCGCTTAGAATGTACCTATCACTGATACCGCGCCATGGTCACAGGTTCTCACTTTCACTGCCTTCTCTTGAGAAGAACAAGATGTAGGAGAAGAGCTGTTAGAAGAATCCTGATCAGAGCTTGAATCCGGACACCTTGTCCTCTTAGCTGGTTCAAAATCCAACACAGCTCCGCCCACATCCGCCGATTTCACACGCATGAGATCGAGCGGCCGCCTCCGACTAGATACTACTAACATGGAAGAATTCCCGTTAGAACCTCCCTTCATTCCTTCCCTTTTCAAAATTTCTAATTTTTTGGTGCGTTTTGTTGTTTTCGATGCAACTGGTAACCTCGCTGATCGCAGTAAAACAAAGCAAGAGAGAGTAAGAGGAAATACAAACGGAAGGAGACGAGGCGCTATTAATAGAGAGGCGCGAGAGAAGGTTAACGAGAGCCGTTGGATTAAGATGGCGTGTGGTCGATACGCGCCAGCGAAGGAGAAGACTGCAGGAGCCGTGGGGTCGACAGAGACGTACTCTATGCTACTTTCTCGATGCACCGGTGCACCGAATAAATGTGAACGAATCACACAGATCGGTTTCAATAAATTGGATGCATCGTTCCGAGCTAGTTCAATAGATAGATTTTTGAATTAAGCTCTCAAAAAAACTTGATGAACTTAAGAACACTCTAGTTTTATTAGGCATAAAACTAGAATGTTCTTAACCTCACCAAGTTTCTTTGTGAGCTTAACTCAAAAACTCATCAAATTGGTTTCAAGCGATGCATTTAAACCGTTGAAACCGATCTATTTCATGAGTGATGAGTTTACATATCAAGTTTTAATTTTTCGAACTAATTTAATATAAAGTCAAGCGATCAAAAAGTGATGAAAAATGAACACATTAAAATTAACTTATAAATCATTTTTGACTTTATACTAAATTAGTTCAAAAATTTATAAATTTGACATGTAAACGCATCACTCGTAAAGCAGATCGATTTCAATGGTTTGGATGCATCGTTTGAAACCAATTCAATAGATTTTTGAATTAAGCTCACAAAAGGACTTAGTGAGCTTAAGAACACCCTAGTTCTACTCTTTAGGGATGAGCATTAAGGGTATGTTTGGTTAGATTGAGAATAAGTTATTATTGAGAATAAGTTATTTAGTGTTTGGTTAAGTTAGAATAGATAGAATAGGAAATCAAACTTATTTGTCTTATTAGAATAAACTATTCTCACAAAAAATTAAAATAAGTTATTCTAACAAGAAAAATCTAATTTTGTTATTTTAACTTATTTTAAAATTGCAATCAAACATATCTAAAGAAGAATGGAGCTGTTTACATTAGATACGGAAGTGCTCCAGGTGTAGAAACCTCTACCTTGTGAACAAGACGTGGAAGGAGTACCATAGAGACGTGGAGGGTCCAGATCGATCCGTATTAACCACGTGGAATGATAAATTAAATCTTGGGGATCTTCGTTCGTTCTCGGGATATGTTTTGAAATTGGCATCCACCTTGAGCATAGACATAAATTCGTACGTCTCATCTCATGTCGTGTCAAATTCAATCATATCGTAACTGTTAAATATTTACGAATAATATTGTGTTGAGATTAAAATTATAAAAGATAATTACGATATACCAATAAACATGGAATTCATATCCACTGCGTTAACTCAAAAGGAAATCTTTTGAGTTAATGAATCTCGACTGTCCGATCTGTTTTAAGATTCGTGCGAACTAGATTTGTACTAATATTAAAGAGTCTCTATGTTATAGACATGAGCCTGATTGACTCTGTTTAAAATCAGACGGTTGAAATTCATTAACTCAAAAGATTTTCTTTTGAGTTAATGCAGAGGATACGGATCCATAAACATGATATATAAGTCGCGAGAGTGATCGTATGCCAATGTGACTAATCACAATTGATCACATTAGTTATATCCAATCACGTTTGACTATTTTTTAAATTTTAAATTTTGATTAAAAAATATACAATAATGTGCAAAAATTGTAAACAATTTACAAATCAAATATGATCGTGTATGTTTTGTGTCATTTCATGTTATGACATTTTTTCTGAAATATAATCACAGCATGCTTGAACACGGTACTAAATAATAGAGTCACAACATGTGATCAGCAGACACGCGCCTGAAAAACTCAAGAAAAACTGGACGAGGAGTGTTTTTCCTTTCATTATTTTTTAGCGGGATCTTGACCATAAAATAGTTTAATAATTTTAAAAAAGTAATTTGTTATTTTTGAAAAAAATTCTACAACGAAGTCATATCAAACGATTTGAAAATTATAATATTTTATGTTTGATTGTTTTGAGAAATATCAAATAATAAATAAGTTATACGAAATAATACCAACAGTCACTTTTAAAAATCATTTTGTGTTCCTGAAAGATTATTTTTTAAATTATCAAGTTAATTTATTATTTGTGAATCTTAAAATTAATTATTTTTTCTTGAGTGAGGCTATGGTGCTATGCATAGCACGGATGGCTAGTGTACTACGGCTCAATATGGTACTTTTTAAAATCCTAACGGTCGATCCGACCGTTCAATGTAATAACCATATGAATATGTACTTGCAAACTAAATTTTATATTTTTTTGAATTTGTTTACTATTTTTTCAGATAGGTAGAATTTTGATGGTCCAGAATTTTCAAAAAACACTGATTTTTCTACCTATCTGAAAAAATAGTAAAAAAATTCGAAAAAATATAAAATTTAGTTTGCAAGTACATATTCATATAGATATCACATTGAACGGTCGGATCGACCGTTAGAATTTTAAAAAATACCATATTGAGCCGTAGTACACTAGCCATCCGTGCTATGCATAGCACCATAGCCTCACTCTTTTTTCTTTGTTATGTTTTCTTATCTTTTCTCTACTTACCTAATTACAGTCTGCAATATATTATCCTTTCAAAAAAAATTCTGCCCAAATCGCTCACATCAAACTCGATGTAACTCAAAATTTCGGAACATTTTACACTCAAATGTGGTATATTTATTTGAATCTTAGACTTAAACCAAAACTACCTAAACATAAATTTGCTATACCAAATCCAACAATGTAGAACTCAATTCAGAACCCACAATTGACTTGACTTAACACGTCATATATATGGTCCAACACTATGGTCAAATTTACAATTTTAAAAAAATGGAAAAAGCGGATTCATAATTCAATCGTGACTGGCCCGAGACTGTATATATGACCAACCTAGTTTGAATTTAAAGATGACAGTGACGGACTCAAAACAACCAAAAACGAAAATGATTTAAACAAGAAATGAATTCAAACTGAAAATGACCTCACGTGGATGAATCGACAATAAACGTGCTCAAACTTGGGCCCAATTGACCGGAAGTCCGGAAGCAATGTCACTTTGCAACTTTACTGATAAAGTAGCAACATTGGTTTTGTTGGAATAGTTTTCAATAAATCTGATAACTGAGGGTTTTAAAATAAATAGAGTTTTATAAATCAAAATTTTAAAGTAATATAAAGAAATTGAATATTTAAATAACATTTAAAAAAATTCAAGACAATTCTGAAATATATTTTGATAAAACTAGCAATCGTGTCTCTAAAGATAAAATCGCATCATCTCGCGTAAGAGAAAAGTGCAGGTCCGATGACCATCGAAAGTAAATTTGAGTTTGATGGGCATTCAAATCGTTTAATATGCTTTGAGATTCGTATGTGTCCCACTTTGAAATTTGTACACATGCATTTAAAAGTACATCTGATGCCTATCAAACCTAAATTTATTTTTGATGACCATCAGACCTAAAGTGCACTCCTCGTGCAACGTCGATAATTTATCTTTGATTCAAAATATATATCTTCAATTTCTCTCGGATAGTACAGTCACGGATCGGAAGAATTAGCACCGTAAAATGTCTAGCATCTCATATTAAAAATTATAAAATATTTTGTGGTAAATATTTTATAAATTAATAAATAAACTCCTATTTTGTTCAATTTTCTCTTCTTTTTTACAGAATGGAAGGCGAGCACTATACTTCCTATTTTTTTTTAATTCCGTGCTCTCTGTGTCGAGTAACAGAGAAAATAATGCATATAAAGGTGGCACGCATAACAGATGTAGCATTTATGCAAATCAATGATTTAATTAAGAGTGAGGCTATGGTACTATGCATAGCACGGATTGGTCTGTGCTAAGGCTCGATATTTGAGTTTTCAAAATCCTAACAATTGATCCGAACCGTTCAACATGATTATAAAATGAATATGTACTTGCAAACCAAATTTACATTTTTTTGAATTTTTTTACTATTTTTTTAGATAGGTAGAAAATCACTGTTTTTGGATGGTCTAGAATTTTCAGATCAAGTGATTTTCGACCTATCTAAAAAAATAATACAAAAATTCGAAAAAATGTAAAATTTGGTTTGCAAGTACATATTCATTTTATAATCATGTTGAAAGGTTCGGATCGACCATTAAGATTTTAAAAACTCAAATATTGAGCCGTAGCACAGACCAAACTGTGCTATGCATAGTACCGTAGCCTCACTCTTTAATTAATTAATTAAACCAATGAGAAAAAACGGTCCGAATTCCAAAGACTCATAAATCTTATAATTAGTGCCACTAAAACTCAAATTAACCAGTCAAATATTTTTACTAACTCTGAGTTGTCGAAAATAAAAATTAAATTACTTTACCATAAACGTTTGAAACTTAATTACGACAATTATATTTCTAACCTTTTGTTAGATGAGAGACAAATTATAAATGAGATCAATTTTGGTTTTAGAGGGTATTTGCAAATCGCTTTGTTATCTCAATTTCTGGATTGAGCATCTACAACGGTGATTTCTTTTAAATTGCTAATCTGATATGTTAATTACTAATATAATTACCGGGATGTACCACAGTTTTTAAATTATCAAGTTTGCTTTAAAAGCAACTCTTTAGAGCATCTACAACGGTGATTTCTTTTAAATTACTAATATGATGTGTTAATTGCTAATATAATTGTTGGGATGTCCCACCGTTTTTAAATTAACAAGTTTGCTTTAAAAACAATTCTAATTAAATTTCTGAAATGGAGTGATTTAGAAATTATAAATCCCTTTAATTGCTAAACTCAGTGACGTGATTCAAATTAATTGCTAAACGTTCTCTAACACTCTTCTGAGATTTATTAACTTCAAAATAAAAATTTGTGAAGGACAATCGCATAGAAACAAGAAACATTATTATGATATGGTTTCTGGACCCAATCTTTAGCATCCTCCAAACATTCCCCCATGCTTTGTTTTCTTTTTCCTTTTATTTCTGTTTTTTTCTTCAGATCGTGTATAGATGGGACCTCATCATTTTTACTAAATATATATTGGATAATAATATGAATAATTGGGAGAAAATTGCAGAAACAGGAATTGAATTTGAGAGTTTTAATATATGCACCACTGACTTAGAACCAAATCCACACCGACAATAAACAGATAAAGATATTAACAATACTAGTTTGACTTCATGCAATACACACATTATATATTTTTTATTTTTATTTTTATTGCTCGTGTTTTGCATGAAACTAAACTAGCGCTATCAATATTTTCACTCTAATAAACTCCATTTGAAATACCTAGTGATCTCGAGTCTAAGATACTGACATGTTTTGTCATATGCAAAAAATGTAAAAGGATATGTTTTTCTTATTATTGATGATGTGACTATGGATAAGAGGAGATGATTTTTTTTTATATATATTTTTATTGTCTTTTTGTTATATATATGAATGGTATCTCATTGGAATTTTTTAAGTTAAATTTTTTTTCTTCGTACTAAACTTTATTGTGTTTAATAAAAAAAATTTAATTGATAATCACGTAACTGATATAAAAATAAATAATATATGTATAACCTATGAATATGAATGATAGAACAAGGTAAAATCTAATGCAAATAGTGATAGATCTTATATTTTTTGTAAAAGACATTGAGAGATGCAAATTAATTTTTTGTAAAAGACACTGAGAGATGCAAATTATTATTTTGTAAAGACATTGAAAGATATTAATGTCGGATTAATTGATTTTTTTTAAATTATACAAGAAAGACACCCCCCCCCCCCCCCCCCCCCCCCCCCCCCCAAGATCTTTTTGGATTTCTGCTGCTTATCTGGGATTGATATGTTCTACATTTTTAATTTACAGAATGATCAATATATCTATGGTGGATAGTTCCACTGATAATTATTATGGAGTGAGGCTATGGTACTATGCATAGTACGGATGGGTCCGTGCTACGGTTCAAAATTTGAGTTTTCAAAATCCTAACGGTCCATTCAAACCGTTCAACATGATTATAAAATGAATATGTACTTGCAAATCAAATTTTACATTTTTTCGAATTTTTTTACTATTTTTTTAGATAGGTAGAAAATCACTGTTTTTGAATGGTCCATAATTTTCAGATCAAGGGATTTTCTACCTATCTAAAAAAATAGTAAAAAAATTTGAAAAAATGTAAAATTTGATTTGCAAGTATATATTCATTTTATAATCATGTTGAACGGTTTGGATGGACCATTAGAATTTTGAAAACTCAAATTTTGAGCCGTAGCACGGACCAATAGCCTCACTCGTTATGTAATGTCACAAAAGTGCTTTTTGATTGACAACGCGACAAAAATATCTCACACTTGTCACTTTTTGACTTGGTGCCTGATATATTTCTCCTGTATAATCTCTGGATACTACATATAAAAAAAAAAAATCTGGATACAGCGTAAGCACATTTTAAATATTCCTTTGACTTTTGGTCTTTAATGTACTAAAAAAATTATGTAAAAAATATGAAGCAAATAATTTATGGTAAAGGTAGAAGCTTAGGTCAAAAGTTATACCAACAACAACTAATTTAATCAAGTCAAAATATAATTTTTTTGTTTGTTCTCGGTTTGCACTCTTACTTAGGTCAAAGGAGTTTCAAGCAAATTTAAAAACAAAAAAACAAAAAAACAAAGAAAGAAAGAAAGACTTGACTTAAAAGTTAAAACAAAATTACTCTCGACGCACTCATGCACACTTATCTATGAGAATCAAATTTGCGATGTTTCAATAGTTAAGTTTAATCGAATATTATACATTAATGCGAAGTTTTAAGGCTCTGTTTTGTGCTGGTTTATGAGAAACTATTGAGAAGTAAAATGTCTTTATTTTGTTTAAGTTTCAAATAACTAACATCTCATGCAATAATACTCCAATTGGACTAAAATTGTATCCACATGTATTCCTATCGTTGAAAAAGGTATGCCAAAAAAAATAATACTCAACATGTTTTTTATGAAGATGCTACTTTTGTAGTGTCAAGTAGAACTATAGTATTCTTAAGCTCACTAAGTTTTTCTTGGTGGGTTCAGTTTCAAATTTTATTGAATCGACTTCAAATGACAAATTAAAGCATTAAAAGCGACATGCTTCACGAGTGATGCGTCGATATACAAAATTTATAAATTTTCAAATTAATTTAATATAAAGTGAAACAGTAAAAAAAACTTCATAAGTTAATTTTAATGCGTTCATTTTTTATCACTTTTTTACTACATCACTTTTGTACTAGATTAATTTGAAAATTTATAATTTTTGCATGTAAATATATTGGTTTAAAGGGTTTGAATTCATTATTTGAAATTAACCCATGAGTTTTTAGAATTAAGCTCACCAAGATAAACGACGAGATTAAAAACATCCTAATTCTACTCGATGTATAACAATTAGATAGTATTCTAAATTAGTTTGTAATAAAAAATTGTAAAAAGATTAGTGTAAAGTTAAACTGTCAGAAAAAATAAAAAAATAAATACATTGAAATTAACTTACAAACAATTATTTTACCACTTCACTGTATACAAAATTAATTTGAAACTTTATAAAATTTATATGTAAAAGCATCACTCGTAAAATCAATCGTTTTCAACAATTTAATTTATTTGAAGCCAATTTGATGGATATTTAAGGGGTAAGTTTCAGAACACCATTGTTCTACTTCAAAGACTAATATTTAATTTTATACTGACATGTTCAACACAAGTAGAACTAGGATGCTCTTAAGCTCACAA
Organism: Carex kokanica; assembly: GCA_025461125.1. Taxonomy (NCBI): domain Eukaryota; kingdom Viridiplantae; phylum Streptophyta; class Magnoliopsida; order Poales; family Cyperaceae; genus Carex; species Carex kokanica. The sequence continues at coordinate 60,201 of JAJGRX010000861.1, forward strand.
GCTCTTTGTGAGCTTACTCAAAAATCTATCGGATTGGTTTCAAACAACGTAGCGAGATCATTGAAACCGATCTACTTCACAAATGATACGTTTACATGTCAAATTTTTAATTTTTGAATTAATTTAGTATAAAGTCAAGCGATAAGAAAAAAATGAGTTATAATTTAATTTTAATGCGTTCATTTTTTATCATTTTTTAACCGCTTGAGTTTATACTAAATTAATTTATAAATTTGATATGTGAACATATCACCAGTGAAATAGGGAATTGGATTTTGTCCAAAAGGCCTTGGACAGAATCCCATTCAAAACCAAACCTTACATTTTGATTTGCTTTAAGATTCATGCCAACATATTTAAAACTTATAATTCTGAATGGCTTCGTAAATGTAAACCATATGTGTAAATTTTAACACAGATCGAACGGTTTACAACTAACTTTGAATGAGATTTTGTTCAAAGCCCTTTGGACAAAAAACTCCACCCGTGAAATAGACAGGCTTCAACGATTTGGATTCATCATTTGAAGTCAATCCGATATATTTTGGCGTTAAGCATACCAAGAGACACAGAGAGCTTAAGAGCACCGAGTAGAACTAAATTAATTTATAAATTTGATATGTAAACGTATCGCTCGTGAAATAGGTAGGCTTCAACGATTTAAATTTGTCATTTGAAGTAAATCAGATATATTTTGGAGTTAAGCATACCAAGAGACACGATAAGAACTACGGTGTTCTTAAGCTCACCAAGTACGTTTGTGAGCTTAACTCAAAAACCTATTGGATTGGCTTCAAAGTGAAAAGATTTATTGTTAACGGAAAATTGAAAGAAAGAAATAGAAATGCAGGGTCAAGGAGACCGAAAGCGCCTAAATCCAAAGGTGGTAGCTCAACACCAGAAACAACACATCTAGATCACTGAAACCGATTTACTTCACGAGTGATGTGTTTACATGTCAAATTTATATTTTTAAATTAACTTAGTATAAAGTCAAGCGGTAATATTAATAAAAAATGAATATATAAAAATTAACTTATACACCATTTTTTTTACTACTTGACTTTCTTTTAAATTAATTCGAATATTTATAAATTTCATATGTAAATGCATCACTCATAAAGTAAATTTGTTTTAATAGTTAAGATTCGTCGTTTAAAGAAAGCCCGGTAGATTTATGAATTCAAGTCCACAATGAGCTTAAAAACACGCTAGTTCTACTCAAGAATGTTCTAGATTTTGAAATTAAGCTTTCCAAGAGACTTAGAAATATTAAAAATGATATATATTGGTATGTTTAATCAAGACTAATTTACTCAACTTATAGTTTAAAAATGAATGCTCTAATTCAATTGATAATATTGTAAATTATTTAAACAGAATACAAAATTATGTTGCATTGACTAAATTTAATATCATCATTAATATCTCAATAACTACTTTCTATTAGAATAAGAATATTCAACGAACCTGTACACTGTACCGATTATATATATTGTTCACAACTAAATCTGAACTGAAATTCATGCAGAGCTGATTTAACAATTGACAATTTAAAAAGGTAACGTAGAGACTTTGGCTTTGTAATAAAAGCAAAAAGGTACAAACACAAAAAAACAACATTCCAGAGAGGACAGAGTACTCTTACCCGTATCACTGTATCCATATCGTATTTGATACGATATCCGAACCGAATTCATGTAACATAGATTATATCTCACGATTTTATTTTAAGTTTTAAATTTTAATTTTATATTTATTAAAATTTGGAAAATAAAAACACAATGTGACACAGAGAAAGAAGAATATTATTTTAAACCATCATAAAAAAATATATCTGAAATCAACTTGATTGCTTATTTATTTAAAAAAATTATCAATACCAAAAATCAACTTGGGTATCCAGTTCCCATACTGAAAATACATTGCAAAATGGCTACACCACTCCATTCGTTCCAAGTCCAATAAAGCAATATCGAAATTGAATTTCAGTTTAATTTCGGTCTGCATTTAATTTTTCTTTTAATCAAAAGTTTCATATCAAAGTTCAATTTTTTTGTTCACCAAATACCGAATTCAATTTCGGAAATAAATTATAATACGGAATTTGGAGTTCAAATTGCTCTTATGATTTTTTGTGGCAGCGGTTGGGAAGAGTAGGATATAATCGGGTAAAATTCATACTGAATTTTCAGAATTCAAATATAAATATCGGAATTGATTGTTGATATTGATGTTTTTTTTTAAAATTAAGAATTCAAGTTGGTTTTCAAATTTTGAATATTTTTTACGATGATTTCTAAAAAAAAATTATAAAAAGGATGCAGTAAACCTAGAAGAGAAAACAGAGCGGATTCGAAGCGGACAATGCTGCCATATCTGCATCCGCATTTCAATGAGAGGATACTGTTGTTGTAAGCAATCTTATGTGCTATTTGACTAATTTGCAAAATATATTAACATTGAATTTTGCAATTTCTCTGTTTGAGATATGTGCAGGTTTAGTTATTATGACCAAAGGTCAAAGCAAGTCAACGTTACATATTAATATAAGTTGGCGTAACAAGTCGCGTCCGAAAGTCAAAGCAAGTCGACGATACGTACCACGACAAGTTAGCGTAACAAGTCGCGTCTGAAAATCAAAGCAAGTCAACATGCATATCATGACAAGTCGGAACTGCACAAAATAATATATTGCATGATCTACTCGAGTTATAATGAATGATTTAATGAGTATAATATGATAAAAAATTAACACGAACCATTTGGAATTTCGGATAATAATAAAATTAATATAATCCGATGAATATGATGATATTTTCTTGTGCATTTGAACCGGGTCTAGAAATTAGATTCGGATAGTATCAGGATAACTGATTCATTCAAATCTCAGAACTGTATCCGAACCATTTCTCCCTGCTTGAAAATTATCCCTCCGTTTAATCCGGATTCGGATCGTAAGTAAATACGGAGCGGATTTGGATCGGATATTCCGGATCCGCTTACACACCTGCTGTAAAGTGTAAACCTTTCACTTGATTAAAATGCAAAACCGAAATAAACCCGCAAGTAAAGGTCAAAGTAAAGACGACCGGGCCCCACTAGTCCTTGCCTAGGGAAAAAGGGAACACGTAATCAAAAGAAAAGAGAAAAGAGAAAAGGAAGGGTACGTGGAAGAGAGAGAGAAATAAAACAAACAAAAGGGAAGCTTTTTGTCTAAGTAGGAATTTGTGCAACCCATCAAGTGATCTCGCCTAGAGGGCTAGAGGCTTCTTAAGGGACACGTGTCCCTCTTATTGGTACTCGCGAAAAAGCCGACCGGGGTTCAGGGACGAAGCATCAGAAAAAAAATAAAACACAGAGATGTACATTTCCTACAACTGATTCTCTGCGTCCAATTATGTATAACTAAACCTGTCACAAACTGTATAAGCTCAGGAAATAGGAACCTAAACAGAGGTATTGTTTGGGTGGGGTGCATCCGGATCATATCCGATCAAATATAGATCGGATAATGGTAAATCACATTCGTATCTTTTTATTTTTATTCTTTTATGATACATATACAGATTAAATATTAACGGCTACAGATACATATCCAATATTAAACAAATATAAATACAAATTGTATATTAAACAAATGAATATTGAAAATAACTTGTCTTTTGTCACTAGATAAAGACACATGGCCATGAATTCGAAACCCACAAAGTAGAAAAATTCTCAATAAAATACATAGAGGTTTGAATGAGTATTGGGTGACTTGACTTCCAACCTATGATTAAAAAAAACGAATACATATACGGATTTAATTCATATTCATAATTAAATATTGTAATAAAATTGATATATTATCCAATAAACAATTTTTCATTTAAAAATAAAAATATATAATTTACATATATTCAATCGTTATAGTGAACAAAATATTTTTTTCTCGTGTTAAATTTGTCATGTCATTATAAAATATATCTCGTTAACAAATATTTATCACTAACATAATCGTATTTTTAATCAGAAAATACAAATAAAAAATATTTTTCACTCAAAATATATATAATCTTAAAACAAACGAATAACCAAAAAATAGAAAAGCACTGATACAATAATTATCTATTTTCATATCCGTATATGATTAAAAACTTAAACCATTTTGTATCAATATTCGTACAAATCATATTCACAGGGGATCTGGACTCGTTTCTGGTTGTCCAATTTATCTCTCGGCTCGGAAATAGAGGTGTCTGAATGCTGTGTATCAGTATCTATACATACGTATGCAATGAGGGGCTCCGGATCGGAGGACTGGGGACACGCGACACGTATGTACGTTGGTACTGTAATATTTCAGATAACCCGGAAAAAAGTTTTTGTTTGTCTTCCTATTTATTTAAAAATCAAAGTTGCGGCCTCATCAGTCGCTCATCGCTCTGAAATTTATTAGGGTATGTTTGGTTGCACTAAGAATAGCACTATTTTTAGAATAGCATTGCTATTCGGAACAAGAACAATCCAAACGAGAAATAGAGCTATTCGGAATAGAGAGAATAGGGCTATTCTCTATTCTTACAAAAACATGGAATAGCATTTGTTAGTTTCAATATTAATACTAATCTAATATTTAAACTAATATTATATTACATTTAATATTTAAATTAATATTATATATTATATTATATTTAATCTAATATTTTATTTAATACTAATCTAATATTTAAAATAATATTGTATTACATTTAATATTTAAATTAATATTATATTATATTTAATCTAATATTATATTATATTATATTATATTTAATCTAATATTATATTATATTATATTATATTTAATCTAATATTTTATTTAATACTAATCTAATATTTAAAATAATATTATATTACATTTAATAATTAAATTAATATTATATTGTATTATATTTAAACTAATATTATATTACATTTAATCTAATATTTTATTTAATACTAATCTAATATTTAAAATAATATTATATTACATTTAATATTAAACTAATATTATATTACATTTAATCTAATATTTTATTTAATACTAATCTAATTTTTAAAATAATATTATATTACATTTAATATTTAAACTAATACTATATTACATTTAATATTTAAAATAATACTATATTACATTTAATATTTAAACTAATACTATATTATATTTAATCTAATATTTTATTTAATACTAATCTAATTTTTAAAATAATATTATATTACATTTAATATTTAAACTAATATTATATTACATTTAATCTAATATTTTATTTAATATTAATCTAATTTTTAAAATAATATTATATTACATTTAATATTTAAACTAATATTATATTACATTTAATATTTAAACTAATATTATATTACATTTAATATTTAAACTAATGTTATATTACATTTAATATTTAAACTAATGTTATATTACATTTAATATTTAAACTAATGTTATATTACATTTAATATTTAAACTAAGAGTGAGGCTATGGTGCTATGCATAGCACCAATGGCTAGTGTACTACGGCTCAATATGGTACTTTTTAAAATCCTAACGGTCGATCCGACCGTTCAATGTGATATCCATATGAATATGTACTTGCAAACTAAATTTTATATTTTTTCGAATTTTTTTACTATTTTTTCAGATAGGTAGAAAAATCAGTGTTTTTTGAAAATTCTGGACCATCAAAATTCTACCTATCTGAAAAAATAGTAAAAAAATTCGAAAAAATATAAAATTTAGTTTGCAAGTACATATTCATATGGTTATCACATTGAACGGTCGGATCGACCGTTAGGATTTTAAAAAGTACCATATTGAGCCGTAGTACACTAGCCATCCGTGCTATGCATAGCACCATAGCCTCACTCTTAAACTAATATTATATTACATTTAATCTAATATTTTATTTAATACTAATCTAATATTTAAATTAATATTATATTACATTTAACATGTAACCTAATATTATATTATATTTAATATCTAAACTAATATTATATTATATTTAATATAATATTTTATTTAATACTAATTAATATTTAAAATAAGATTATATTACATTTAATATTTAAATTAATATCATATTGTATTATATTTAATCTAACACATAAATTATTACTTTATTCATTTCCTCCAAACTCTATTCCAAATATGTCATCCAAACAACTTTTTCACTATTCCGAATAGCTTGAGTTAGCACTGTTCTTAAACAGTAGCTATTTTTATTTACTATTCTAAACAGTAGCTATTCTAGCTATTCTAGAGTTCATCCAAACGTACCCTTAAGGTTCGATTTCGGTGGGATCCCAAAATGTGCATCCAGCGATATTTATATTATCAAATAAGAGGAAATTTTAACAACCGTTCGTTCGTGCTTGTAATTAATATTTCTGCAAATCCGCATAAAAGATTGTTTTTTGTCTTCGTTTTTATTGAAAATGAAAAGTTGCGGCTGATGAATTGCTTTGAAATTTATTAAGTCTTGTTTTCGGTGATCCCAAAATATGCATCCAGCGATTTTTTTTTTTTTTTTTTTTTTGATAAAAGTGGTATATACCACCGATTTCATTGAGAAACGAAACCTACAGAGTTTTATCAGACGTGGTACCAAACCTCTGGTACCTGTCTGTCATATCTCAAAACATAGCAATTAGTATATCATATACCAGCATATATCCTATTATATTATGAAACTAGAAAATCTAAGCAATTTGCAACAAAAAATCATCAGCTAACAATATAGACAAGATATAGCTAAATGTCAAAATCAGCGGGGTGGTCTATCGATAAACTCTCATCATCATTCTAATGCTCTATACCACTTGTTCCAGCTACCCTCTCCTCCTGCAATAGAAATTTTCAAACAAAACAGGCAATTGCATATAGCGATTTTTAAAATAATCAGCATCCAGCGATTTTTAAAATAGAGGAATAATTAACAGTAAATTTGAATACATATCTCTATGAATTCTAGTTAAATTGTGTTTAGATTTGATAACTGTTGTTTCAATTAGTCAAAGATTTGTAAATAATTCCAGTTTCTTTTGCTTATATATTTCGTTTGGATTATCGTCTTTGGAATTAACCTTTATATTATTTTAGTTGATATCGACTGTCCATTCTCTCTCCTTTTTCCTTTTGCTTTGATTTTTGTTTTCCGAATTTGGCCTGAATTGTTTTTTCTGATTTATTTGGCACGTACTCTGCATAAATTGGTGTAACAGTTCAAAAATACGGTTTCGGAGGTTATAAATAACTCGTTTTACATGTTACCGGAAATGTCTCACCCAAAGATATGCGACACAAAGAGTATATGTGGCCGCGCGTGGTCTGTGCGAGTCAGACGTTGGGCCCACGTATCAGAAAGCAGGGGCCTGCATTAGGATCCCAGTTAGTTTGTCTTCGTCTTCTCCGGATCAATTGTATTCATATCTCTGTAGTTTACCGAGAAGCTACCATTTAATTAATTTGTCCACCGCTGCACATAGTCACAAGATTTGTGAATTATTCGTGAATAATTCATTTTTTTTGTAATAACTAACCGAATGACGAATTATTTGGTTGACCAAATTTGACCGAATTATTCCCGAATAATTCACGAATTTTACGAAATTTTTCCTAATTTTACGAATTATTTGCGAATTTTCCCCAATTTTTTTTCAGAACATTTTTTGTTTTTTTTTTTTTTTTGCTTCCTTGTAGGACTAAGATCTTTGGTGCGGATAAAACAATGACGTAGCTATAGTGCAGCTATAGCGAGCTATTTTAGTACTGTTTTAAAAAAAAAAATTAACTTAAAACTAATTTCAGTTCAATGTCGTCACTGCATCCTTTCTTCTTTCTTATACTATTCTAATCTTTCTAAATATATATTAATATTACGCAAGGTTCTAAATAGCGTTTATAGAGTCGTAGCGGGAAGACAAAAAAAAAAGCTATAGCGAATAGCGTCGCTATAGCGGAAGCTATTCCAAATAGCATTTTTTTTTACATTTCGTATATTCAATATTTGTACTAAATATCAACATTATCTAAAGTCTCATAGAACAATAAATAACACCAAAGTAATTAAGAAATTATAATATTCATATTGAACCCGTACAAAGTCCAAATTGCAGTTTAAAATATCTATAGTAATATCATAAACTATCGATTTTTCCTATTAAAAATATCTTAAGCATCATGATTCATGACATAATCTATTTTTTTTTTCTATTCAAATTTTAATTTCGGTTTGGACTTTTTTTCTATTCAAATTTCTATTTCTATTCCAAATTCCAAATTGATTTATCTGTAGCAAGTAGAAACAAATTCAATTTCGGTTTGAGATTTTTTTTATCTTTATTTAAAACCCATATAAATTGCTTAAAAAAAAAAACACATATTGTATAACGCAAATAACGCATTTTGATGTCATAGCGTAGCGTTTGGGGTCCAAAAACGCTATAGCGCGATATTTAGAACACTGATATTACGTACTAATTGTTGTGCGTAATATAATTGTAAGTAATAATAACTGAGTAAAAAGTAAGCAGAAGGCTCCATAAATGAGCAGAACACGTAAGTCTAGATGAATGATGGTACCCTTTCTACTATGTACTTTGTAATTGATGATCTGTTTTGCATTGGTGGTGGTACGGATTTCATAATTTTTTATTTTTAATAATTATATAAAAATAATAGAGTATTAGATAAATTACATTCATATTTTAATAATTGTATATAGAGTGAGGCTATGGTGCTATGCATAGCACGGATGGCTAGTGTACTACGGCTCAATATGATATTTTTAAAAATCCTAACGGTCGATCCGACCGTTCAATGTGATAACCATATGAATATGTACTTGCAAACTAAATTTTATATTTTTTCGAATTTTTTTACTATTTTTTCAGATAGGTAGAATTTTAATGGTCCAGAATTTTCAAAAAACACTGATTTTTCTACCTATCTGAAAAAATAGTAAAAAAATTCGAAAAAAAATATAAAATTTAGTTTGCAAGTACATATTCATATGGATATCACATTGAACGGTCGGATCGACCGTTAGGATTTTAAAAAGTACCATATTGAGCCGTAGTACACTAGCCATTGGTGCTATGCATAGCATCATAGCCTCACTCATTGTATATATATATATTTCGATTCCTTTCCCAAAAGTATCGAAAAAAGTTCGACTCTTTTAGGAATCATACCGCCGGCCACAATGAATTCCTGAAAATAAAATTGATTCCTCGAATCAAAATATGAAGAGTGAGGCTATGGTGCTATGCATAGCACCAATAGCTAGTGTACTACGGCTCAATATGGTACTTTTTAAAATCCTAACGGTCGATCCAACCGTTCAATGTAATATCTATATGAATATGTACTTGCAAACTAAATTTTATATTTTTTCGAATTTTTTTACTATTTTTATAGATAGGTAGAAAAATCAGTGTTTTTTGAACATTCTGGACCATCAAAATTCTACCTATCTAAAAAAATAGTAAAAAAATTTGAAAAAATATAAAATTTAGTTTGCAAGTATACATTCATATGGTTATCACATTGAACGGTTGGATCGACCGTTAGGATTTTAAAAAGTACCATATTGAGCCGTAGTACACTAGTCATCCGTGCTATGCATAGCACCATAGCCTCACTCAAATATGAATACAATCCATGTAATATAATTTATTATTTTTATATAATTTCTCTAAATAAAAATTTCTGCACATATTTTACTCATATCTCCATTCCATTATTAAGCACGTTGCGTGTCCGATCCGCCAACGGTTACGGTTGAAAGATGAAATTTTGGATTTAATCTCAGCCCTCCAATCACATAATCTATCTTCTTTTAATTAAATGCATATGTTTTATGTGTAGAAGTCTAATCTTCATTCCATTATTAAGCACGTTGGGTGTCCGATCCGCCAACGGCTATGATTGAAAGATGAAATTTCAGATTTAATCTCAGCCCTCCAATCACATAATCTGCCTTCTTTTAATTAAATGCATTTGTTTTATGTGTAGAATTCTAAATTTAGTTAAAAACATACTCGCCACACATACTGCCACAAGATATGGTACAATTAAAATTGAGCAGACTCTAAAATTTAGCGATATATTTCTCTGTTTCCTTATTTCTTTGTTTTCTTATTTCTCTCTCTTCAATTAAGCAGACTCCACCTTTCTATTTTTTTTGTTTCCTTACTTCTTCTTCGTTTCTATACGGATCAAATGGAAATCGATTTTTTCTTTATTTCTTTATTTCTCTTTGTTTGTTTCTATACTATTGTCGTGAAAAATTTAAAATATATTTCCTACCACAAAACATATCATCTACCATATCAACAACTTTAAAATTATTTATTAAACCTGCATTATAATTTCAATTTATGCTGCATATTGAATATTTATAATATATCATTTTACATCTTCGAAATATATTTTATTACATCTCTGAAATTAGTAATTTAAAATAATTATAAATTGTGATGTGATACTCTTAGAATAATTACTAATAAATTACTAAAATAACAGTTACTCTATATGTTTGTAATTAAAGAGTAGGGTTAAAATAATTCATTATTTTTGTGCCCACATCATGCCTGACATATTTATCTACGTTTTCAAAATTCAAACAGCCGATCCGAAGTGCTTAATATGATATTCATATTAAAATGTGTTTGGAGACTAAATCTTACATTTTTTTTTGACACTTCACTAATTTTTAGACAGGTATAAACATAGATGATTTTGGACCTTCTAAAAACAACAATTTTGTACCTATCTAAAAAAAATATATAAAATTATGCCTCTAATTAGTCACATTTTAATATGGATATCATGTTGAGCAGTTTGGATCAATTGTTTGGACTTTGAAAATAGAGATAAGGAAGTGAATCATGATTGGAGCATAGGAATAATAAGGCATTTTAATCCAACTCGTAATTTTTTTATAGTAAATGTTGAAGGTCGAGCCACTCAACTATTTAATATTTAGAAATGACTCTCGTTTTCGAATTTCGAACATGAGCCACTAATAATTAAGTAATAGTTGTTATATATTAGTATTTATTTTTTCTTATACAATTGAAATAGAATTGCGATAAGTAGCCCAAACTACATTGAAAGCCGAATAAAACACTTCAGAACATGACTGCCAAGTACCCAGGTCCATTTATTTAGATTTGATATTATTAGATTTTTTTATTTGATCATATAATATAGATCCTAAAAACTTAATATTATGCTCTGAACAGCTTGTCGGTATGACTAAATTATTGGGCAGGAATGAAAATACATTTTCCACTGGCAACCTGGTATCTCTTAACCAAAGTGCACATCATCTTCATTCTTATATTAAACATGTGGATGTCCTGGTCCGTTAACATTTTTATTAAAAGATGAAATTTTAGATTGAATATCACCCTCTCATCAAATATTCTGATTCTATACATCTTTTTTATGTTTTTGTACGTGTTGAAGTCTAAATTTATATGGACACATACTCTTCATCACATGCAAATTGTTTCATCTTTATGATTTCTTTCTATTTTTTAAATGTTATTTAAGGAATTTTTGAATTGATTGGTAAATTTTTTTGAAGGTTTGAATTGATTGATAATTGATTGGTCATGTCTTTATTTCTTTCTATTTTTTATATCATTTATGGAATGCTATTTGTCATTTAATATGATATTTTGTTTGAGATTTTTTTATGAAAATATGTTAAAGATATAAAAATATATGTCATTTAGTATATGATTTAAGGAATATTATTTATATGTAAATGTCATTTGATATGTTATTTACATATTTGTCATTTAATCTAAATTTTGTATGAAAATATGTTATTTTATATGAGATTGTTGTTCTCTTCTTATAATATATTTCCGTTGCAACGCACGGGCACAATACTTATACATTGAATAAAAAAAATTAACGGGAAAGATAAGACTAAAAGTCTGGCCTCCTCTATAAAAACTTGAACGAATTTTTAAAGTAAAATGTAACAAAAAATGAAAGACCTTTTCCTTTAATTTTTATACTCTTCAATCTTATTTGTAAAAAGTACAAAAAATAGAAGACATAATTTTCAGATTATGATATATATTTTTGATTTCTATAGTCGTTATTCTTACTCGGAAAATAATAATAATACTAATGAACGGCCGGATTCTTAGGATACAAATTTTTTTGAAGTAAAAGTCGGACTCTCGGAGTTTTTCATTTTTGTTTTGCGGATTTTAAAATGTTGGCATTACCAACCTCGTTGGATTTAATACCAATATTGGGTATATATGTAATCTAATTATGGATTGTTTACTGTCATATATGATTGTCAATTAAAGTGATCAAATAAGGTAATAGACAATCAATATATTCATTATAATGTGGTCCATAAGGTCATGTTTGGTTGTGGCCTAAAGGGTGGAATAAGGGGCTTAGGCCTCTTTATTCCACTAAACGTGACTTAATTGAGCCGGCCTAACATGGCATAAGCCGATCTTTAGGCCGGTCTAAACTAAACCACCTCGCATAGTGGTTTAATTTTAGTCCACGTCGTGGCCTAAGTCGAATGATTATAATAATATCTTATTAGTATATAATTAGTATATTATTATTAATAATTATTATTAGTATATAATTATATAATTAATATCTTATATTGTTAATATATTAAATAATTATTATAATAATATTATATAATTAGTATCTTTTTATAAATAATTATTATTAATATATAATTATATAATTAATATGTTATATTGTTAATATATTAAATAATTATTATAATAATATTATATATATTATAGTTACTATTAATATATTAATATTATATAATTAGTAACTTATTACTAATAATAATTACTAATATATAATTATATAATCAATATCTTATATTTTATTATATTAAATAATTATTATAATAATATTATAATATATTATAGTTATTATGAATATATTAATATTATATAATTAGTATCTTTTAATTATTAATATATAATTATATAATTAATATCTTATATTTTATTATATTAAATAATTATTATAATATATTATAATATATTATATTTATTATTAATATATTACTATTATATAATTAGTATCTTTTTATCAATGATTATTATTAATATATAATTATATAATTAATATGTTATATTTTTAATATATATTAAATAATTATTATAATAATATTATATATATTATAGTTACTATTAATATAGAGGAGGGATCCGATTACACCTTTTTTGGTGACACACTTTGACACCTATTATTTTCATAGTCCAAATAGTCGATTCAAACCATTCAACATGATGGATATATTAAAATGTGCTTGGAGATCAAATTTTACATTTTTTTGAATTTTTTTGCTATTTATTAAGATGGTTACAAAAATCGTTGTTTTCAGACCATTGAAAAACAACGATTTTGTAACCATCTTAATAAATAGTAAAAAAATTCAAAAAAATGTAAAATTTGATCTCCAAGTACATTTTAATATGGTGATCATGTTGAACGGTTCGGATCGACTGTTTGGATTTTGAAATTGCAAAATTGACCTATATAAAAAACGGTGTCATGATGTGTCACCAAAAAAGGTGTAATTGGATCCCTCCTCATTAATATTATATAATTAGTATCTTATTACTAATAATAATTATTAATATATAATTATATAATTAATATCTTATATTTTTATTATATTAAATAATTATTATAATAATATTATAATATATTATAGTTATTATTAATATATTAATATTATATAATTAGTATCTTTTAATCAATAATTATTATTAATATATAATTATATAATTAATATGTTATATTTTTAATATATTAAATAATTATTATAATAATATTATAATATATTATATTTATTATTAATATATTAATATTATATAATTAGTATCTTTTTATCAATAATTATTATTAATATATAATTATATAATTAATATGTTATATTTTTAATATATTAAATAATTATTATAATAATAATTATAATAATATAGTTATTATTAATATATTAATATATATAATTAGTATCTTATTATTAATATATAATTATATAATTATTATCTTATATTGTTAATATAGTAAATAATTATTATTAATATATAATTATATAATTAGAGAATGGCTAAGCTCAAAACGTTTGTTCCTGGGCTCAGGAACAAACGAGTCGGTTCTCCAATTTCCGAAGTTCAAACAACAAATCCAAACCGTTAGATGTTCAATCTATATTAAAATGTGCTTGGAGACCAAATTTTACATTTTTTGAAATTTTTTTACTATTTATTAAGCTGGTTTGAAAATCACTGTTTTTATTAAAATTCTGTGCCATTAGAAAACAGCGTGCAGCACGGAGATTGATGGGTATACTTTTGTCAAAACTTGTGATGATCTGTCAGATTCATATAAAAAAAAAGGCTCCCTACAAAATCATATAGCATCTTTACATAAAAAAAAAAATCATACAGCATCTGCACGCTGCATTGCACCGTGCAGTACAACAGCCAACAGAATATAAGCGCCCATAGTCACAAATTCGTATCCTCTGCATTAACGGAACATCCGTTAATAGATCTAAACCGTCCGATTAAGATCCGCACTAATATTAAAGGATCTTGTGAATTATAAGCGTTGGCCGGACTGACTCCGATCCTGATCAAACGGCCCAAATACAATAAACTCAAATGATTCTTTTTTGAGTCACTGCAGAAGATGCGGACTCCCATAGTCATACGCCAACTATATGAAACAATACAAATAGCATAGTTAGGGAATAACATCTCGCGTCACGGGCCTCACGGCGTCATTAATTTTTCTTCTGTTTAAATTTTATGTGTAAATTTTGCAGATGCACATTCGAGAAAGAAAATCTACGATAAGAACAGACCGACAAAACGATAATAGCAGTTAATGAAAAAAATGTACAATTATCGAAGGAATTTCATTGCTTTATTATTAAATATAACGACTAATTATGAGAGATACACGTAAATAGTTAATTAATACTTTGATACTACATTTTAATTATAATGAAAAGCCTAGCTAGAAGGCAGTTCGACATTAGTTGATATTAAATATTTTATGGAACATAGGTGAAATTACAAAATGACTGAGAATATTTGATTGTAAAATTATTTCTTTAGCTTCAATTTAACGTAAAAACAGGAAAGATGATTCATATTTTTAACTAACCAGCTTTTACCTAGCGATATTCTAGAACTTCTATTGCTGGTAAGTTCAAACCAAGTAGAACTGAGAGACTGGTATTGCCAGGTACCGGACTTGGGTCTGGACCCGACCCGACTGAGCTCTATCATGTTGCTAGCCCTGTCTCAGTAGTTTCATCTTGTAATAGCTAGGTTGTGTTTCTTTTGTATATAATTATATGAGTAGAACTAGAGTGTGATGTGTTCACCAAACTCTTTGTTGAGCACAACTCTATATAAACTATCGGATTCACTTCAAACGAAATGAATCAAACTGTTGAAACCGATGTACTTTACGAGTGATGCACGTACATGCAAAATTTTGAATTTTTTGAATTCATTTAGTCTCAAGTCAAGTGGTCAAAATTGATGAAAAATGAATGATCCAAAATGAAGTTGTTTTAATGCATTCAAAAAATTCTCAATTTTGACCACTTGACTTGAGACTAAATGAATTCAAAAAATTCAAAATTTTGCATGTACGCCCATCACTCGTAAAGTACATCGGTTTCAACGGTTGGATTAATCTCGTTTGAAGTGAATCCGATAGTTTATATAGAGTTGTGCTCACCAAAGAGTTTGGTGAGCACATCACACCCTAGTTCTACTCTAATTATATATCAATCTATATTTTGTGCTAGAGCAAACATAAGCTTTGTTTCTAACTTACAAGGAACATAATTTAAGTTTCTAATAATTAAATTCATCATGAGATGAAAAGCGCTGCAACAAAATAACCTAACATCCTGAACACTGAAAATTACCAGTGTCGGTTTCATTTTTTTTTCTGAACTGTTTCTGATTTTATTTTTGTCTTATTCACTTCTTTTTCTATTATTAGGTTGGCGACGTGCTAGCACTTTTCACCGGGGTCCCATAAATGGCTTCTCGATAAAGATACCTAATTTTCTTTTGTTCACAACAAACATTGATTTGAACTCAGCAGCGTGATTTTGCTTTCCATGGTGACTTTTTCTTTGATACTTTCATTTTTAAATTGTCAATTTTATGGGACGTGTCTTGGTTCCGTGGAAGTTATTTATTTGTTTTGATACTTGTGCAACATAATAGAAGCAACACCAATAGCAAATAGGATCATTACTTTTTTAATTTGAGTCATATCTGAAGTAGGATTTGTTTTATGTATGCGTGTAGGTCAGAAAAGGTTCGTATAGGAAAGAAATATTTTCATATAACTTAATCACCAAACAATATATTTTTATTTTGTCTCGTCAGAGATGATTCATCTCCTCTTCTTTGTGAATTTTCCGATTTTTTTTGTCTTTTTACATAGAAAATAAGCACAGAGATCAAAGATTCAACTTCTCTCCAATTGCATTGATACAAGCGGTTTATTTTAGATCGTAGTTTATATAAGATCCAATCAAAGATTTATTTAATGAATTTTGTACAACTCCAAAAGACCTGTCTAAACGCATCTAGTCATACTGCATAGTATTTATAATTGAGGAGGGATCAAATTACATCTTTTTTGGTGACACATCATGACACCGTTTTTTTTATAGGTCAATTTTGCGATTTCAAAATCCAAACAGTCGATCCAAACTGTTCAACATGATCACCATATTAAAATGTGCTTGGAGATCAAATTTTACATTTTTTTGAAATTTTTAATATTTATTAAGATGGTTACAAAATCGTTGTTTTTCAATGGTCTGAAAATAACGATTTTGTAACCATCTTAATAAATAGTAAAAAAAATTTAAAATGTAAAATTTGATCTCTAAGTACATTTTAATATATCCATCATGTTGAACGGTTTGAATCAACTATTTGGACTTTGTAAATAGTAGGTGTCAAAATGTGTCACCAAAAAAGATGTAATTTGATCGCTCCTCTTTATAATTTGCCGAAAATAAGATGACTATGCACAAATTTTTATTTTAAAGATGACGAGTCGATCTTTAATTTTTTCTATATCCGAATGATTAATCAAAATTAATTAATATGACCTACATTGAAATTTTACTATCTTTTCATATTTTTTTAAAGAAAACTCTATAATTGGAAAAAAAAATACAAATATCTGACAAGAAAAAGATAAGAAATTGAGAGAAACCTTACGATCGATGCCTAGGGTTTTGAAAACGGTCCGGTCCGGTCCAGACCCGGCCGAGCCATGGTTCCAACTGTCCACGGTCCACACGGGTTGGGCGGGTTTCATGGTCCGGGTCGGGCGGTCCGAATAATTGGGGGTCGGCCGAAACCCGTACTTGGACCGTGGTCCAAATTGACACGGTCCGGCGGTTTTTTTTTTTTTTGGATTTTGGATGATGGCGGGTCTGGGTCTGGATGAGGGCGGGTTGGGCAGGTCCGGTCCAGTTCTACCTGGAGCGGTCCGGATTTGGTCCGGTCCAGTCCGGAACGGGTCCACAGGCTTACACGGATCTGGAGAAAAAAATCAAACCAAACCTGTGCCAGGACCGTCCCTAGCCTTGGTCCGGTCCGGTCTAGGTTTGGAGCACGGTCCGGACCAGTCCGGGTTGGAATTCCGGGTTGTCCGGTCCATTTCAATACACTATCGATGCCAAGTCGTTAGTTATTTTATTTACATATATTCAAATGAGTGAGGCTATGGTACTTCGGCTAGTGTACTACGGCTCAATATGGTACTTTTTAAAATCCTAACGGTCGATCCGAACCGTTCAATGTGATATTCATATGAATATGTACTTGCAAACTAAATTTTATATTTTTTTAAATTTTTTTACTATTTTTTTAGATAGGTAGAATTTTGATGGTCCATAATTTGTATAAAACATTGAAAATTCTATCTATCTAAAAAAATAGTAAAAAAATTTGAAAAAATATAAAATTTAGTTTGCAAGTACATATTCATATGAATATCACATTGAACGGTTCAGATCGACCGTTAAAATTTTAAAAAATATTATATTGAGCCGTAGTACACTAGCCGAAGTACCATAGCCTCACTCTATTCAAATTGTGAAAAATTGAATGGTGTTTGAATCCTCGAGCCCTGCGAAACCTATGGTGCTTTCTACTGGTACTACTTTCGTGGCGTGTTCAATTTTCCCGTGAGACGTGGCTCCAGAATTTGTAACGAAATCCCCTCCTATTCTCAGAATAGGACCCTCCGGTCCTCTCTATCTCTCTCCTCCTCTCTTTTTCTCTCTGTCCTTCTCTCTTTTCTCTCTTCCTCTCTCTAAAAGGAGGGTGCTCCTTTTCCGGATTCTCACCCCCTAGAATTTAAGGTGCCACCTCAAAAGTTTATACCAAATATTTTATATATTATGCCACTTATGGAGGAGAAGTCAAGAATATCTATTAGATATTTTCATGGCTTCAGAACTTAAGAGTTTTTTTAATTTATTATGTTCCTTTCGAGCTGAATTTTTCTTGATTTGCATCTCCTGAGATAATCTCAAATTTTGAGTTGATATAGATATTTTCAACCGTTCAAATTCTTTCTGCAAAAATCTCAAAGCACAATAATATTTACTCCCTGCATTTTGAATAGGCATAAAAAAAAGCACAATAGTATTGGCTCCCTGCATTTTGAATGTGCATAAAAAGAAAATTTAGTCTGACTTTAGATAAACTGAGAATTTGAGATATCTCCGAAGATAGATTGCAGAGCTCATCGGACCTACATTAAGTTTGATGGATTTCAGGACCGTCCGATCCGCTTTAAGATTCGTACACTCGACTTTAATATTTATGCACACTCGCATCAATTTTTTGTTCGCACAAATCTTAAATCAGATTGAACATTCCTGAATCCCATCAAATTCAAAAGTAAGCTTAATGCCATCGGATTTACTCTGTTCTCCGGGTGATCAATATTCTTGGATCCTGTTATTTTTTTAAATAAAAAAAAAACACTGACCTTATTTCTTTCTAAAAGAAATTATTGGCTTCGTCAAACGGTTAACAAACAAGACTTATAATTATTAGAAACTTAATTTATGTTGGATATTTAGTGTCAACTATTAATGAACACGCCTTCTAGGCTTTTTATTTTAACTGAAATGTAATATCAAAGTATTAATTTGTAATTTGATGGTACTATTCATTTAATATTTGCAAGGTGCCACCTACAAAGTTTTATAATTTATACAAGATATTTTATGGCACTTTTGGAAAGGATAAGTCAAAAATATCTATTAGATATTTTCATGGGAACTTGAGATTCTTTAATATGTTATGTTCATCTGGAGCTCAATTTTTCTTGGCTCTTGTTTTATTTTAATAAATAAAAAATAAGAGCACTGATTCTTATTTTATCTAAATAAATTCTTTGCTTCGTCATTCGTTGCTTATTCAGCACCTAACTTAACTGTATTTTTTCAAAGAAATAGACAATTAATAAAGGATGTAGGTCAAGTGTTGGCAAATATCCACTTCTTTAATTGGCCCAAGTTGCCAGCTCAACACTCGTCTCTAATTTGTTTTTTTTGTGCACTTTTAGAAAGGATGATATTTTTAGTGATATAGAGAGGATTTGAAAGCGCTTCTTTAATATAAGTTAGGACAGACACATCATGCTAATTATGTACAATCTAAACCCGGGTCCCTTTCCTGATGCTTCTCTCACTGTCGGCGATATTAGAGTTAGCTTACCCTCTATGTTACTTCGATACTCCACTTAGGTCCTGTACCCGTATTGGGTGTGTATCTGTATCCTGTACCCGTATTGGGTGCGTATCCGATACGGATACGCATCCGATACGACCCCGATATGTGTCGGATACGCCAGCTGGCGTATCGGCATACATGACGTATCCTTGACCACCCGATACGGTCACTGATACGCATTGAAACATGCCGATACGGCCCCTCTCTGCTCGGATACGGCGCCGATACGCCAACAGACACTTTAGATTTCACACGTGAGCTGCGCGTGGACTGCAATGTTCTTCCCATTTCATTTTTGGTGCACCGTGAGCTGTGAACTGCGTTTTTTGTGGATAATTGAGCAAAAATTGGTGCCAACCGCGGAACTCGAACCTGAGAATTGTGGATAATGCAACAACGCCTTAACCACTACACTAACTTAATTTGTTGTTACAATGCACCAGCTATTGTATTTAACTTATACAAAATACTTTATCCATAATTTTTGATATTTAATTCATATAGTAATTAATAATATAATAATATATAATTGACGTATCGTATCAGAGATTTTTGAAAATTACCGTATCACCGTATCCGTATCGTGTCCGATACGACACCCGTACCCATATCCATGCAACATATAGCTTACACCATAACAAAAGGCTCCTGACAGTGCTTCATTATTTTTTAAGGGCTTCTTTGCATATGATCTTTATGTAGGAATAAATACAAATTATATTTCGGGTAGTATCAAAATAAACTAACATTATTATAATTTTATCATCCATGCATATCATTATATATAGTTTGTAAACGTATTCTGTCTCATACGGATAAAATTTTCGGAATCACCAGCAAAATAATTCGAAATTATTTAGTATTAGAACACAACCAAAAAAATCAATGAAATAACTCCTTTCATAATCCAATATATTGTATTGATATTGTATTTAGGAATGGAATGGAAGATTTTTTTTATTAATTCTATGGAGTATTTTCTATTAATTGGAATGGATATCTAATAGATAGGCAAATGGAGCAACGGCTAGTCAAGCATAATAACTACATATAAGTATAATTAAATGAATAACGCCTAGAGGGTTAATAGGCGCAATAGGAAAAGAAGTTATCGAACACCTGTACATAGGTTACAAATGGAAACATGATGTCTCATACGACAAGGTATTATTCGCGCTTTATATTCCTTTAATATGGCCAGAGATAATGGCTAGTCTAGACCAAATGTAGTTACAGCTGGTCATCGAATTAATGACCAAGTATGATTAAGCATAGTAGTACGTATTAAGATATCATTAATAGGCAATAACTATGCTAACAAAAAGAACCGGAAGGCTTCTGGAATGATACACGACATAGGATTTTATTTGAAGATATATATTAATCCAATAAAGTAATTATATATATTTGGAAGAGATTATTTGAGTTTTCTATTTAATTAACGTTATGTTTCAACTTTCAACACACTTGAGCACTGTCAATTTTTCTTAAAATTGTTTCCATAACTTTGATAATTTCATACTGGTACAAAACTGTAGCTCAAGAATATAGACTAATTTTTTTTTATTCTACTAACAAATGTTTCAGAATCACACGTCTAGTTTAGTAGTTACAGTATTGCTCTCCGGGTAAAAGAATATAGGAAATCTAGTAAATTATGACTCTCATTTAATCTCGTAAAAAAAAGAGTGAGGTTGCGGTACTATGCATAGCACTTTGGTCCGTACTACAGATTCATATTTTCATTTTCAAAGTCTAAATAGTTGATTCAAACCATTCGTCATGATCTCCATATGAAAATGTACATGGAGATCAAATTTTACATTTTTTAGAATTTTTTTACTATTTCTTTTAGATTGGTAGAAAATTACTACTTTTGAATGATCTAAAATATTTAGATCAAGTGATTTTGTACCTATTTAAAAAACAGTAAAAAAATTCTAAAAAACGTAAAATTTGACATCCAAACACATTTTCATATAAAGATCGTGTTGAGTGGAATGGATCAGAACTTCGAAAATAGATATTCAAATTGCGCTATGCATAGTACCATAGCCTGACTAAAAAAAAGAAGAAGCAAATGTACCAAGTTGGTAGCCCTTTCTAAAGATCAAATTGGACTGGTATCACCTTTTGTTTTTAGGAAACCGGACCCTGTACCTGCTCTCCTTCTTTTACACCTTTGTTGAGTACAATGCTGCATGTGCAGCTCAACTGGATGTTTCAAGATCTGGTACAGAATTGATGTCTCAAGCAGCCTATGCTTTCTCCATCTTAGACGCTTTTAGTACCTGTTTCACTTGTTTCTGTCGTTTTCTCTGCAGTAGAATTAATTTGGCATTATAGAGACAAATTCAGAGGTGACGCACCAGCTGCACCACATTTTAATTTGTCACTTGCCCTTACATTACTCAACTATGAATTTAGATTGTTAAATTTAATGGCTTTCATATTAGATCTAAATCTACAGAACATCTTTAGCTCTCAGATACTTGTATACCCTTAAAAATCGATTGTTGGTTGAATTGGTCAGAGGGGCTGTTCTTTGGTTAGTATAGTTAGACCATAATAAGTTATGTTTCAGGGACCATTCTGTTAAAATCATAAAAAGTCTGGGATCTGGTACAATTTCCCATGCCTCTTTTTTGGAGTGGTGCCAGTGGTTTGGTACTTGAGCTCCTTAAACACATTGCGATTTCAAATAAAATCAAATGAAATCGGTGGATCTATATCCACAAAAAAAAAAAAAAAAAAACACCTGTTCAATTTGGCTCTCTGTTTTTCCTCCCCATGTAAAGCATGTAACATATGATTCTTCTTCATTTTAATGAAGCATAATCATAGGAGGTCCTTTCTTCACCAAAACAGAGAACCCAAACAAAATTAAAACATTTCAAGCTCACATAATAGAGATTCATTATGTGAAGAAACAGAGCACATAAATGGTGACAAAACACAAAAGAGACTTATTCACTCAACATTACAAGTGACTTTTTTGTTTTTATTTTTTAAAGACAGAGTGAATTTTACCTTTTCCTATAGCAGCATCTATTTACTTATTTTAAAAAAACAAACTCTAAAATAAGGAACTAACTCTCCAAATTTTCTAGACAAATAACCTGTTTTAGTAAACAATGAAATATCTCATCAATAAGGCAAAAGTGGGAAGGCACAAAAGAAATTCAACTCATACTAGTCTATAGCGCCTCTATATTTTAGACATGATACTTGGATCATTCAAAAAATACTTTGATGAAAATATATCTTTGCATCTATCAAGTCACTATTTCAATTACCCACCCGCAAAGCAAAAACAACTAAAAATTAAACCAAAATTTGCAAGTATCACCCTCACTGATTTTACAGAATTCCAGAACAAGGAGATTACAAACATACATGTACCTCAATATTTTGCTCTGTAAACCCTAATGGTACCAAAAGGTAAGTACCACACACTTCGCCTCTCTTCCACTCCTTGATAGAAACGGCTTGCGAGTTTAATTGCACCGAGCTTGCAATACAATTCTTCCAAGTAACCACCTTAAGTTCATATGGGAAAACATTTTGGTCCCAATGGGGCAGATCAATGTAATATAACGAGATAGCAATCCCAACATTGGGAATGGATTCCTTCACAAGCAAAAACAGATCGTCACCCGGTCCAAAAAGGGTATAGTAAAGATCCTCTTCATTTAATAGTATACTGATGGATTGACCATAACTGTAGTAACTGCTGGGGTCCAGGTGGTCTTCAAGAAAATGTTCCCACCATTCTCCTACGAAATTGTGCAAAAACAAATAAAAAGAACCAAAATAAGGTGTTGAGAATTTAGGTTATTAGCCTCAGAATAATTCATCATAGGCATAGTTAGGCAACAAATCAGCTAGCATCCATATATGGTACCTAGCCTGATATATGTAAATCAGATATGATTAGGGATATAATTAGGGTGTAATTAGGCAACAGATCCTCCAATTGTAAAATAGGAATAAGCCTAACGGCTAGTAGGAAAACATAGGAGCTTTAGGTTATATATCCATGTACAGGCTATGTAAAAATACAGAACTTTTCAATAAGAAAACATTGTTCATCATTCCTCTAAAATCCAATATAAGGTTTGATTTTGCAAACGAACTTCCCATCAGAAAAATTGAGAAATCAAGGATTTGCCTATCAAGGCTCACATAAGACTAATGATTTAGTAATTAGCTGTACCACATGCAGTTTAAGTTTCAATCAAGAACAATACAACCATGTAGTACCAACCAATACCTGGTACACCACCATTCCACAATATTACTCCATGCATTTTTGTGCTTATGGTCATTGTTTTGCTTACGTGTTAGTGTACTAGTTGTACTAATACCAGGACCAAAAAAGTGTCGACCAGAAAAAATGTGCACCTGAAGAAGCCTTGTGAGCACAGCCTGGAATTGGGCATAAAGAGAGGCCGAAGTCACACATATCAGTGTGCACTTGCCTTTGTGAGTAGGAAACAGACTTGCGGCAACCTAAATGGGCATAAGTGCAAGGGATATGTACAGACTCCAAAATCTTCTCGAGTGCGATGCTGCGGGACACTACCGGAGCCCTGCAGATGTGACACTTTTGTTGTAGTTTAGACCAACAGGAATGACACGCCACATGACCATGCTCACACTGTCAGAAGTGAATTTGTTTAGTTTTTGCTTTAGCTATATGAGGTAAAAACAAAATGTTTTAGGTTATCATCAAATGTTAGAGATGAGGAAAAAAAGGAGACTGAACACTCGTCATTCTTTTGAGATAATAATTGCAAATGACATCCAAACAGAAAAAGAAGAAACGAATAGATATGTTTGTCATCTTTTTACCGACTTCACTAACAAGTTCAAACAAACTCAGAATCCAGCGCACACCAATTTTTTTTTTTATTGCAAACCTGTATGTGTTTCATTAATAAAAAAGAGCACAGTACAATGCTGATAAAAAACAACTGAATTCTTCTGATATTCATCTCTTGACTATTCTACGTAATTGAATTACTCTAACAAGTTCAAACAAACTCAGAATCCAGAACACACCATTTTTTTGTATTGCAAACCCGTATGTATTTCACTAATAAAAAAAGAGCACAGTACAATGCTGATAAAAAACAACTGAATTCTTCGGACATTCATCTCTTGACTATTCTACCTAATTGTTGAATTACTCTAACAAGTTCAAACAAACTCAGAATCCAGACACACCACACTATAATGCATGAAAACAACTGAATTCTGACATTGTATGTACATCCAAAATTTGGTGTAGTGTGATCACTACAACCCCACATCATAGTTGTTTTTTTGCCAGAAACAGCATAGCACTGCCTTAGCACAAAAGCTAACTTCATCTCTTGACTATTCTACCTAATTGTTGAGTTACTCTATCTGGGTGAAATTGCATAAAAAGGTAGCTTTCTAACTCCTAAGAGTTGCACAACGAGAATACATCAGGTAGTTGATCTCCAATCTCAAATTGTTGCAGGTAGCTGAGGTATCGTACCAGTAAATGATCGGTAATTTCTGACAGATAATGAAAACGAGACCTTGAAACTAAAATTACCTGAGTAACTGGAGAGCACAAGGGCTGAAAGCAAATGGAGCAGTCCAGTAAGTCAGGATCGATCGTGACTTGAATCTCTTTACCTCCTCCAGTCTCATTTTGAGAAGGAGTATCAGAAGTCTCTCCTCCCGCGATTTCTCTTTCAGACGGAGCATAAGAAGGCTCTCCTCCTTCGTTTGGAGTCCTCCACTTCATCCCTTCCATGGCAGCCTAGCGAACACCACTGATCTCCTGTTCGGACAAAGAGAGAGAGAGAGAGAGAGAGACGAGTCTCTCTTTGAATCTCCGACAGGTAGACCCAACCCAACGATGGACCAGGTGTAGAATTAGATACGAAACGAGTTTGAAGGAATGTACTTTGAAGAATAGAATGATAGAATGAATTTGATTTCTTGATTAATCTTTCTCTGTTACAAGAGGCTGCTTCCATAATTACATTCGACTAATCACTGCCGTGGTATAATGTGCAGTGTGCACTCTATTACTAACTGAATAACAGAATTCAGTTTTGTTCTAATGTCTAAGTAACCATTCTATTGACTAGTCAACATGCTAATCAACCGAATCATCTATTAGAGTTCAATCCAGATATCCAGAGAATATTTCAATAAGCAAGACGATCCGACGCACGGCTCGAAATATTTAAAAAAAATTCAGTATTTGTGTTTTTTTTATGAGAATTGTTACGAGAGACGGAGTCAGATTTTCGAACAGCGGAGATTAATTATATAAAAAAAATTAAATTATGAGAATTAATTATATAAAAAAATTATTCAAAAATAGAGATCAATGTTACCGTATCATGATATTTTGTGCTAAATTATATAGAAATATAAACATAAATATCAAAAATTTAAAATTAAATAGGATCAATTAACCTCATTGGATCAAAGTAGATCCACCTCTGATTGTTACGTCGCTTTACATTTTACAGAATCATCCTCTTTAAATACAATGATTATAATTTTATGATATTATATACAAAATTAAGAGAGATGCTTCTATGGACATAAGGACCTATTTTAAAATGAACATATTTTCATTTTCAAAGTTCAAACAGTCGATCTGACCGTTCAACATTATCTCCATATTAAAATGTACTTGGAGGTCAAATTTTACATTTTTTTGAATTTTTTTACTATTTATTAGGTATTTTACAAAAACTAGTCAAATTCAAACCATTGAATTTTGTAAAATACTTAATAAATAGTAAAAAACTTCAAAAAAATGTAAAATTTGACCTCTAAGTACATTTTAATATGGAGATAATGTTGAACGGTCGGATCGACTGTTTGAACTTTGAAAATGAAAATATGTTCATTTTACAAATAGGTCCTTATGTCCATAGAAGAATTTGCCCAAAATTAAACCTGATTCAATTATAGGTTTGGGTCGGATTCGAACTGAGTTTCAAATTATTCAACTTCAAAATTGATATAATTTTGAGTTGTATATAGTTGGATTTAATTATGTATTTTAAAAATTATAATTTTTGTCAACATTAACGTTTTCAAAGTAATTTCTTTAAATTTTTTATTACTTTAAAATTATCATACGACATTACAAATAAAATTACCGTCTAAAATTTAAAATTTAAAATCGAAATAAAATTTCTAATAAAAATGCAAAGAGCATCTTATTGATTCAAGGCTTTTCTTCTTACTGACTTAAGGGGCCGTGGTTGGCTTAGACAGGCCGTGCGGCCCAAAACCATTTAAGCCTCTCTGTTAAGCCTCTCTCTCCTTTCTTTGAGCATCTCCGCAGTTCGTATGCGCTGGCGCACAGAAACCCCAATCAAAGGTGCTCTCCCATCGCAGCTCTCGCAGGTATTAGATCTCTTCTTTAGTATATTTCTCTTTCTTTCCTTTATGAAATGAAATCTACATCCCTTGTGTTCGATTTCTTGGACACTATCGCCTAATAGTGTGCTTTTTGATCTATTGTTTACTTTATGCTCTTTTTTCCTTAACGAGCTTTTGATGAAAAAAAAAAAAATGAAGCTTTTAGCTTGTGAATACTGATTTAATTTCATAATATTCAAAGACTTTTGTTTGACGAGGTTATGCAAGTGATGACGAGGATGTAGACAGAGAAATCTGTATTCCGTTTTGAATTTCCAAAAAGGGATGAAGACTTGGTATAATTGGGAATCTCTCTGATGCTTTATCTGTTTCTTCAGTCAATTTCCGCAAGTTGCTTTTGAATTTGCTATTTGATCTTCCCATGATAAAGTTTTCAACTTTTCTTGTTGATACAGAATCCAGTACGTAGTGAAGTATTTAATCTGTTGTTTATTGCTTGCTTTTTTTTCAATTTATGTTTTTTGTTTAAAATGCATTGTATTTATTGTGATGAAGACCTAATAATGTTTAATAAGTATAAGAATGGAGATCTGAAAATGATGTTCTCTGTTGAAGTCCAATCAGAATGTACATGAATTTTGGATTTAGGGTTTTGGATTAAGGTTTTTATGCCATGTTAGTTCTTCTCTTCTCTTCTCCTCTCCTCCTCCGCCTCCATCGCTTGTGTGTGCATGCGCACGCGCGTGTTTTTATAACATTTCTTGCTGCCTGTTGCATGTGTAGTTCGAATGTCCCTTTCCTTTATCCCTCGTTTGTGGAGCACACCCTTAAGTGATATGAATTCCTTGCAAGCTAGACATGTACATTTTTTTTTAGTAAAGTTGGCAATCAAGGCACCCAACTGTTTTAATATCCACATGGGATCCCCCATCCAGGTTTTGAACCTGTGACCTCTCACACGGATAGCAGACATGTACATTTTAATAGTGGCCCAGAGAACAGTGTGTTGAAAAACAAAAAATTATGATACTTACTGAGGGTCTTCACAATGCATTTTAAACTTCATGTTTTATTACCTGCTGATTTTTTGCTTGATTACGTTTCATTTCCCTATTCTCTAAATTTGACTCTTAGGATGCGAAAATGCACGAAATTATCAGATTGCACTCTGATGATTTTTCTATATTATTGCTGCCATTGAGGCACAATAATAATTCTTCTTTGATCTTCAAATGCTCCTAATTCTAGCTTTTATTTTCGCATTGTTGTTATCTTGTTAAGTAGATGACTTTATGCTGCACTACATCTGTGGCCTTTACTAAATGTTTGTTATTCTTTTATTCTAAGTTACTGGCCTAATGATGAAAAGATGTGGTAAAAGAATATCTCAAATTCCATGTCACTGTTGTAGCCCAATATATAATGTTGTTCGATGGATGGACAAATGGATTGATAGAAGGAGAAGAGAGAGAAAGATTTGTAATTGCTACATTACAGGAGGGATCATGACAAAACTGAAAATTGGAGTAAGTTTATAGGATTTAAACTCAAACGGTGATTTAATGCAGAGGATATGGATCCCCCCTCCCCTCAGAATTCATATTACCCAAGACACCTCAAATGTTGAGTTTGAATCCAGTGTCTGTTCGTTAGCACGAATCTTAAAGGGGACAACTGCATTGCAGGCATGTGCCGAATTCAAACGGTCTGACAAATTCAAATGGTAAATATATGTTTTGGCTTTCAGCCATGTGCCGAATTTTTTTAGTTACCATCTTAAAAAAATAAAAATTCAAAGTTGGCTTGACATTTCTGAAATTCGTAGCCATTCGTGGGGTCATCACGAGTGCGTATCCTCTGAGATATCTCAACTTTTGCGTGACTGACGTGTACGGTGCCTATTCGGGGATAGCGCAGGGGGCCAGTATTATTTGTGTTTTGAGATTCGTGCAGAACATATTTGAACAATTGAGATTTCCCAAAAAAAAAAAAACACTCAGAGTTTGAGATATCTCAGAGGATGCGAATTCGGTCACCACTCTGGATTTATATCCCCCCTGGATTATTTTCTGACATGGTTGATTTGGAGTCCGCATCTTCTACATTAACTCAAAAGAGCATCTTTTTACTTTAATGCTTCTCGGCCTTCCGATCAGGATTGGAGCCAATCAGGCCCACGCGTATGACGCACGGGGCCGTTTAATATTAGTGCGGATCTCAATCGGACGGTCCAAATCTATTAACGCACGTTCTATTAATGCAGAGGATACGAATTCGCACATTATATATTTGGGCTCCAGTGACTTTGTCATGTTGAATCAGTAGTATAAACACATTTATGAACAATCTGAAGGCCCAAATTTCATTTATTTTTCTTGTTTTCCCCTCAGTAACATACATCTCCTTAGAATTACAGTATCATAAACTTGTTTATGTGTCTTTTGATGTTTTCTGCATTTGTTGATAAAATTGGTCGCTGATGTCTTCTGAACAGTTTTTTAAACTTGTGTAATTATAAGATTTGTATCTATTACTCTGCAGCATTATTTTGTTTTTTTGTGAAGAATTACAGTATTGCATTTTTCCATTTATGTTATGAATCTCATTGTTAGTGAAACACTACCAAAATGGCAGCTATTGTTTGCATAGAGTAATTTTAAGAGGACAAAAAGTTGGTTTTTGCTAATGAGCCAAGGGAAAAATTGATACTTTTTTCCTTGTCTTGTAAAGTTTAGTAATAGATCCTCATAAAATATAGCTAAATATCCTTGTACAACAATATGAGATCTTTTTTTATGAGATCCAAGAGAATAGGAAAATGTAGATAAAATCTGCACCCCTTTTAGAATTTTAAGAAAGGATTATGACTTGTATGAGATTTTCTCCAATGCCATTTTTATTAAGAGCTTTTATGAAGCTTTTTTTGAAAGTTGACATCACATTTTACGGCCTCACAAATATCAAATGAAGTTTGGATTTTGCACGTATCAAGATTTGTGAAGTTTGAATTTAGTTTTTGTATTAAAATGTGATGCGGGGTTTTCATTTCTCAAATAAGTTTTTAGAGATTGATTTATGGACTCACTTGAGTGTAATTTAATACTTTTAAAGTTTCAATTTGAAAAATGTTGTTCAAGCTTGGTCTAAATAATTTTTCCGGGGTTTTCTTTTTAGTTTCTTGGTGAAAATACATTTTCACTTGTGCTTATGAAGGCCCAATGATGCTGTAACCAAGATAACACTTACCTGGGAATAGTGCTCATTTCAATTGAGGTACCTTAGAGGATATGAATTTCTTATTTACAACCCCCACTGCCACCTCCCACCTCAAAAGAGGAAAAGAAAAGTAGCTGTTGACTATGTTACAATGTAAGCCATTGACATTTAAATTTGAGCTTCAGAGACCTTGTGTTGAATAATATTTGCAGTGGGGGCATAATAATATTTGCCTTTCATTTTTGTAGCAATTGATTGTCTTTCTTTGACTTGGCATTTGTCAACTTTGCTAATCATCTGATTTGATTAAGTGTACACTTTGTATAGTGTGGCCATGATTCCTTTGTTTGGAACTTGAAGAAGCTTTGGTTGGTTTTGGTGGCATCTACAAAGCTCAAAACTGCGAATATATCATCTTTCTGTGTCATTCTAAGCCGTCTAGTCTCTGCGTCTAATCTGTGCTGTAATTTGTGCGAATAGATTTAGATATTAATAAATTTAACAGATATTGGAATACAGATCAAAGACGCAGATCAGACGGCTTTCAATAACTGTTTGATCTGTATTTAAATTCAATAAAATTTTGTTAAGGGCCTCTTTGCATATAGTCTTGATATTGGAATAATTCAAATTAAATTCGGATGGTATTAAAATACATTAAATTAATTAAAATTTTATGATCCAGAACACAGAAAGACAAAAGAGACTAGACGATGCTTATTCACTCAACGTTCCAAGTGAAAATATTTTTTATTATTGCTAAAGACATAGAGTGAATTTCATCTTTTGCTATAGCAACATCAATTTACCTATTTTACAAAAAAAAAAAAAAAACCCTCAAAAGTATGGAATTAACTTGCCAGTAAACAATGAAATATCTCCTCAACAAGACAAAAATGGGAAGGCACAAAGGAAATTCAACTCGTATTATAGCAACTCTATATTTTAGGCATGATACTTCGATCATTTAATGAACAAGAGGACACACCAGGTGACATCTTTACACTTCCCTTGCGATATTAACATTCTGTAAATTAACTTTGCTTTTGCCTTACAATGAATCAAGTTCACATTGCATTTGGACACACTAAGAGAAACGGCTGGTTAAAATTCCATCCAAAGAAATACTTTGTTGGTAAAATATCTTTGCATCTACCAAGTCCTAGTCACTATATTAATTACCCACCCGCGATGCAAAAAAAAAAAAAAAAAACCTAAAGGTTAAACCAAAATTTGCAACAATACCAATACTTCTCACCTTTGCAACTATCACCCAGCATTTTTCACTGATTTTACAGAAAGAACAGATGCTGGGTGGCATTTGCAAAAAAAGATTACTGATCATGTCTTCCACCCCTCTTTGCTAATTTTTCTTGAATTAAGCCCTTTAGACAACGGCTTAGATAAGGGTTTAGAAGGTGTCAAAGGTGCCTCTTCATCATGCCAGCTATCCCAGTTATCAGGGTTTCTTTCAGAAAATTCCCTCCCACTGGTCGACACGGGCAGCTCCAAATCCAGTTTCTGGTATTGGAACCCTACTTCAGGATGGTTTTTTCGGAATTTGACAAATAAGTAGGTAAGTACTAGGAAGGACACTGCAACAAGTAGGAAGCAAACTAAGGTGAAGCGTGTGAGGAGGTGAATAAAGAGAGAAGAGGTTCTAGGAGGTTCTAGAAGGAGAGTGTTGCGAAGGTTGAGGCTACAGTGGCTTTCTTGTGATACCAGAAGAATTGTGGTGTCGTTTGCACCGTCGGTTAGTGAAACCTTGACCTGAGTTTTGTAAATTAATATATTAGAGAGGGAGAGTGGGTGCAAATTTTGATCCAATAATCAATCATGACAGGTACATGCTAGGTATTCATACATTGTTTTTTTTTTTTTTTCAATTAGACACTTGGCCTAGTACTTGTACTATCGCAATTTATAATTCCTTTTGCATTTGTTCTAGCCTTCTAAACTTTCTTTTGGATTTAATTGAGATCTAAAGCATTGCAAACATCAAAAACTGCTTCTAAAAAAATTTCTTTTTTACGTGCTTTTTATATCTATTGGTCCAGTATCTGTCAAATCATAGTCTGAGTAACACAAGTTAAAACTAGCTAATGGGTATAGTACCTTCTTGTGTTCCTTAGCCTTAAGCTGGACCTGTGACTGCTCTAGATTTACAAAAGTCGGTGCGACAATCTTTATCTCAAGTGAATCCGTGCTGTTATTCTCTATAAGAAGAGAAAGCGCGAGGGAATCTGGTACAAAATGTCAAAAACATACCTCGGTATTAATACATAGTGAACTATTAGTTCATTAGATGAAAATAAAAGATTCCAGTAAACCTTATCTGTGATACTGGGTTTGTACTTGTAACTATCAATCCTGGAAAACAGGTTCAAAAGGAGTTATTTACATATGAAGTGCTATGTAAATAGAGAAGAAAAACTCATATATCAACATGCTAATTTTATATTTAGTTCTTTAGAAGGTATTTTAGATTGTAGAATATTTATTAGCTTCTGACCAATAATGGCTGGTAATAATATTACACATATGAAAGCTGGTACGGATCCACCATAGTAATTTTGATACATGCAATTGAAATCGGACCAGTCATGTGGTTGATCAGTTTATTTCCTATGCTTTTTCTATTTTTCTGTTTTTCCTCACCCAAATTCTAAGAAGTACAAATAACCCCTGTGAGGATCCATATTACAGGTCCGGAATACTATCATAATGTTTTCTCACATAAATCATGTACCTGTTCCAGGCACTCTCAAACAAGCAATGAACATATTTTTCTCATCCACACATCTATTAGACGGATCACATTCTTCTAGATCCGGAAAGGAGATCCATTCCCCATTTTCGCCTAGTTCAGTCTTTGATTCATTCAGTTTCTTAAGTGGCTCATCCCGTCTCAGGGGCATTACAGTCATATTGCCACTCTCTTTGGTATTATTTAGTTCGCTGACCGTTTCTTTTGTGGCAGTCATATTGTCACTCTCATTGCTTTTCTTGGTATCATTTAGTTTGCTGATCGTTTCTTTCGTGGCATTGGCAATATTAGGTGGAAACATGTGTATTACATTTGTAGTAGTATTACTATCCGAAATAGCCTGAAAATTACCAACATATGAAAAAAAGTCAAAATAACATTCAGATTTAGATCTTGGAGAAAGTGCATGTGGTAGTAAAAAGAAGAAAAATCTTAACTTCATCATTTGTTTTAGCCTGTAATAGTAAAGTACCTACAAAACTACATGTGAAACCATGAAACTTCAAATAATTATGATTCGTGGCCCACAAAAGCAAAGAATATCAAAGATACCCTATAAAGACAATGCTAACTAAACAAATTTATTTTGAAACAGGCACTGACGGGAGGATTACAAGGGGCAGTTCAAGCAAACTTGAAGAAAATTAGCAAAATAGGTGATGTGTGATAATATTATCGGGCAAATCAGAAATCTTTTGATTCAGGAGTATATATGCTATTTTGCAGCTTTCAACAGGCAAACAACTAACCTTGTGTTGTTGTTTTTTTTTTTTGGATTTATCTCAATTCTGTTGCATTTGATAGTGATTAGCCATTGGTAAAGTCAGATACTTATTTCAGAAAGAGCATCGCTCTTTTGAAAACACTAAAATAATTCTTGCTATTTCTATGGAGGCTGAGGTCTCCGCTCAAGGTAAAGGTTTTTTATGGATGGCTGTCCAAAACAAAATTTTGACACAGCAGGTATTACTCAATAGAGATGCAACATTGACTCGGGCTGCGTACTGTGTGGAGAAAACCTGCTTGAGAGTTCGGATCACATTTTGTGGAAATGCAGCTACTCAAACAGATTCTGGAGGTGCCTGGCTGCACAATACATCCCACTGCCATCTAATTCCTATGAGTCATTTTCAGATTTTTGGTTGAGGCACGGTCGATTTATCGGGCTGAATGGGAGGGCGATATGGGACACACTGTGGGCTAGCTGTGGGTGTGTGGGCTCTATGGCGACTGGCGAGAGGGGAATAGAAGAGTCTTTTCTCAAGAGAATAAGGTGGTGCCGGTACTGGTACAAGATACCAGCATACAGGTGCAACTGTGGTATAACAACCTGTAGTGTAGGGGGGCTCGCTACTCAACAGAGAAGAACAAATTCTGTGTACTGGTGATCTACATAGTTAATTAGGTTGCTGAATTGTAATTCTTTGTTAGCAATACTGTACATATAAATACTTTGAGGTGCTGTAAATACTTCTATTTATTAAAATATCAGTTAGGAGGCATCTGCCCACGGCCCACCTAACCTTAAAAGAAATTCTTGCTATTTCCAAAGAACACCCATCAGTCTAACAATTGTGTGGACACAATTCCACATTTTGGGGTCATTTGCAACTCATTGAACCAGTTATACGATGGAAAAAACTGGGGTTGAATTAATGTGCTTTCAAATTATATCCTAATAAATCCAATCTGTCAAGGATTGAAGCCTGACTTACTCGATAAAACTATTCTCTCCAAGCCTGAATTACTCGATAAAGCCCAAAAAACACAACTTAAAGAAGCAAATATTGGCAAAATACAAGAGTAAAAGTCTCAGTTTTCGCACTCACCTCTGTAGCAATGGCGAAAAGCACGAAGGCTACGAAGAAAATGGAACTGCTACAGTAATTCATCGCAACAGCGCCGCTACATAACAATCGAGCAAGACTGGCTTCAGATAGAGAAAACGATGATTTCATTTCCCGAAATCATAGATCTGTAGTTTATAGAACCGGAAACCCCAGTGCTTGAGCTAAGATTCAATCTAGAAATCACGTTCTATCTGAGGATTCTCTTACAAAGAGGGAGGGATTTGAGATTCAAAAGGATAGTCAGACACTGCTGTTTTGTGAAAGAGTGAGAAAACGATGGAGAGAGAGCCACTGCCAACTTAAAAAAAGAGAGAGAGAAAGAGAGAGAAAACGATGGAGAGAGACAGAGAAAGGTCCCGCTGTAAAGTCTACTCTACGGCGACGGCGCGTGGAATACTACCCCTAATGTACCTCACCGTTTGGTTTTGAATCTGGATCGTTCGTTATATATTAACACGTATCTTAAACGGACACGTCCATTACAGACTTGGGCTGTATTAGCCCGGATTCTGATCGGACGGTTCGGATTCAGACTCAAACGGTAAGGTAATGCAGATAATCGGAACTGTGGGTTTAGTTTTCTTGGTTTTGAACCGAACCGAAATTTTTTCGGATAATTTGGTTGGTTTAATTGGTTGAAAAAAATCAGACTTAGTCGGTTTTTGCTGTTTAATTTGGTTTCCATTTTATTTTTTGTTTTAAATCGGTTAAATTACATTAATCGAAATTTTGGTCTTTGATTCATCGAGAAAAGTAATAGCGGATAACAACTCGTATTTAAAAAATAAATCAGTCATTGTCTGATAATAGTTAGTACATACAATAAGAATGGTGGGTGATGACTTTTCATTAAAAAAAGTAAAGACTTGTGAAATATGCTTAGAAAAAAAGTGCTTGAAATAAGTCAATGACAAGCAGACATTTTTATTTCTTCACTATTCACTACTAATTCAACATGTTAAGTGACATAAAAAATAGAATGATATAAAAAACAGTATACATTGCTGCCTAAATAATTAGAAAAGCTGAAAATAGAATAGAAAATAAAAGAAATAATGCGTTTGGGAAGGAATTGACAAATACCTCTGTCGTATTGCCGAAATTTTTAAATATTCCATTCACCAAAAAAATAAACCAATAACCATTATTTTCTGAGACACGTCTGCTGGTGGACACATTTTTTGTGTCCGCAATTTTTAGATGGCGGACACCAAAAGCCGATATTTTTAAAAATATTCACCGTTCAGATCGAATCGCTAAAAATGTCCATACCCAGTCGGTATTTTTAAAAATGCCCAAACCGGCCATTTAATGGCCGGTCCCCCTCTTTTTTTATAACTAAAATGATGAAATATAACACTAAAAAATCAAATTTTTTTTCCTTTTGTCAAATTACTTTTTTGATAGCATATTTATACTAAAATACGCTAAATCCCTTTGTCAAATTACTTTGTCAAATTATGTTAATTTATGCTGATTTACACTAAATTACTTGAAATTATGTTAATTTTTTTTAAGAGACAAATAGCTAAAATGCTGAAATATAACACTAAAAAATCGAATTTTTTTAAATATTTGTTAAATTACTTTTTTGATATATAATTAGCATATTAATACTAAAATACGCTAAATTACTTGAAATTATATTAATTTATGCTAAATTACACTAAATTACTTGAAATTACAATAATTATGTAGAATTATGCTAAAATACGCTAAATTACGCTAAATTACGTATGAATAGGGCCTATTTTGTGCCATCTTTCATAAATCATAAAAAAATTCTAAAAAAATTCTAAAAATAATAAAAATTGGTATTCTACAAGTTCATTATATAACTAATTTACTGAGCTACGTAGATTGAACAATAGAAATGAAAATCTTAATCGGAAACTTCAACTGAAGTTTTGAGACTCTTCCCTTTATTTTTTGGCAATTTTGAATTTAAAAATTTGGCATCACAATTTTTGACGCATGCATTTTTTCACAAGCTTTCCGAAAAGTAGTCATTTGCTGAAATTGGACACTCGAGCGCCATTTTATGGCCGTTTGAAGTTTCGTTGTTGTTTTTCGACTTCTCAGTGAAGATATCATCCCTATTCATACGTAATTTAGCATAATTTACCATATTCTAGCATAATTCTACATAATTATTGTAATTTAGCGTAATTTAGTGTAATTCAGCATAAATTAATATAATTTCAAGTAATTTAGCGTATTTTAGTATAAATATGCTAATTATATCAAAAAAGTAATCTAACAAATATTTAAAAAAAAATTGATTTTTTAGTGTTATATTTCAGCATTTTAGTTATTTGTCTCTTAAAAAAAATTAACATAATTTCAAGTAATTTAGTGTAAATCAGCATAAATTAACATAATTTGACAAAGGAAAAAAAATTGATTTTTTAGTGTTATATTTCATCATTTTAGCTATTTGTCTCTTAAAAAAAAGGGGGGGCGGGGGAGACCAGCCATTAAAATGGCCGGTTGGGCTTTTTAATCGAGACCGGCCATTAAATAGCCGGTTTGGGCATTTTTAAAAATACCGAATGGGTATGGGTATTTTTAGCAATTCGATCTGAACCGTGGGTATTTTTAAAAATGTCAGCACCAAAAGTGGTTTGCAAACTCAGGTTACAAACATTCTTTTTTTTATTTGACATCAATCAACAGAGCTGAATTTTTTATTATTTTGTTAATTTTTGAAAATAGATGGAGAAACTTATAACTTGAATGTACTAGGAACATCAAATAAAATAGATAAAATATCTATAATTTAGATGTACTAGAAGTACTACAAAATATTTTTCAGGTATGATTTTTTGCGGTTGTAAAAAAATTAAAATATTTTTTGGTGTGTTACTGGACAAAAATAAATATGTTTTGGATCTGAGTTATTGATCCCGGTTCAAAAATGACTTCTGAGTATATAAAAAAATTATCGCAGTCCTTGTAATACATTCAAATTCTAAGGCACTCCATCTATTTTAATATATTTCTAAAATAGCTTCTAGAGAAATAGATAGAGTGCCTTAGAATTTGAATGTAATAGAAGGACCACGATAATTTTTTTATATACCCAAAAGTGATTTTTGAACGGTATCAATAACAGAGATCCAAAATATTTTTACTTTTTTCAATAACACACTAAGAAATAGTTTAATTTTTTTTACAACTGCAAAAAAATCATGCCTGAAAAATATTTCGTAGTATTTCTAGTACATCCAAATTATAAGATATTTTATCTATTTTATTTGATGTCTTTCTAGTATATTCAAATTATAAATTTCTCAATCTATTTTTGAAAATTAACAAAAAAATAAAAAAAAATCGACTCTATCAAATAATGTCAAATTAAAAAAAAAAAAAATTGTCGGTAGCGGACACATATTGGTGTCCGCCATCTGAGGTTACGGACACCTCTTTGGTGTCTGCAATCTCAAATGGAGGACGTGTCAGATCTGCAATTTCCTGAATTTAATGGAGTTAATGGGGACTAATTTCTCAGATACAGCTTTTGATCGGGTTTTATATTTTTTTAATTATATATTTTTTAATATATTATTTCGATTCTTTGTCAAAGAATTTGGATTAACCGGTACTAGATAAATATTGCCTGTTGTCCTGATTGTGGCCAATTCCACCATTTCACCTGCTTCAATCTATAACCTATTCTGATGGCAATAATCACCACAAATCCGTGATTAAAAGAATGACAATTAATGTTAAATTCCTTAAAGACTGAACAACCAAGAATTTGACTTGGTTTGGTCTAAAAGCGGTGTTTTTGTTTTAGTCTACTGAGTGGTTGAGTTGGCTATTATATCAGCTAATTTCGGGAGCAAATTTGAGTCCGATGGCAGCTCTACCGTCTGATTTCATCGAAACTGAATAAACTTAATATCACGAATTAACGGAGCTGAAGAAAACGAATTTGATTTATTTCTAAAGTTTGAATCCGGTAACTAATTAAATCCACACGGTCACACTGACCTTCAGAATTTTCGTCTCCTCTCGCTCTCTCTTGCCGCGTCGCCTACTCGCTCTCGCGCAACGCAACTCCGCCGTCTCTCTCGCGCGTTCGAGCAACTCGCCCCACATGCTCCCTCCCCCACTCCCTCTCAAATCAAATTCCAGTATGAAAAATCAAATCAAATCAAATCAAGGAACACAAAAATCAATTCCAGTATGAAAAATGGAATGTGGGTGAAATTGAGAAACACAGTACACAAATTCTGAAAAGGTTGATTTTTATTATTTTCTTAAAATGTTGATAAATTTATCTTCTTCCCTTCTAGGAATAGAGTAGCCGAATTTTTTTTTATTTGTAGCATTTCTAAAAAATCAAAATTAAAAGGTGGTATGTCTTTTTGTTCCTATCATATAGAACAAAAAGAAGAATGCGGTTTTTCATCAAGTACAAAAATAAATATAACAAACAAAAAGATAATACCAAACAAGGCAGATTGCCCGTTTCACTTACTGAAATGCTGTATATACATCAGTATCGACAGGTTACAGTTTCAGTACAGATATTAAATGGTTGTAACAAGTCCGAAAAATACCTAAAAGAATTTCACAAAGACACCAAGCAAATTTTCTCTATTCAATTCAACATAATAAGCTGCACCTAAACTTCAAAATTAGATAGAAAGGAAATCAACCAAGAAATAAAAGAATACCATGAACCACAAGTCTCAATGGAAATAACGCTTCTTCTTCTCAATCCAAGTAACGACCCCTAGCGTAATTGCTCAGGTCACCGAGAGAAAATGGGCGAAACCCAAGATAAGGTTTGAGAGGAACAGGTTCAGAATTTCATTCTGGGGCAGTCCCTACGAGAGAGAGAGAGAGCTGCTCGAACGCGCGAGAGAGATGGCGGAGTTGCGTTGCGCAAGAGCGAGCAGGCGATGCGACGAGCCGACGACAGAGAGCGAGGGACCAGTATCCTCTCTAGTACCGCACAGTGGGGCCCACTACTTTACGGTCCAGATTAAGTAAAAAACGGTGCCTATTCAGGATTCAGGAAGGGGCAGTATTATTTGTGCTTTGAGATTCGTGCAAAGTTAAAAAGAACAGGCCGGATTCACTAATTAGGGAATCATTCTACCAGATTCCCTTGTGCGGTACCCTACTGGATACAAATTCGAGAGCGAGGGGAGACGAAAAGCCTGCAGGTCGGTGTGGGTTTAATTGGTTACCGGGTTCAAACTTAGAATAAATCAAATTCGTTTTCTTCAGCTCGATTAAGTTGCGATATTGGTTTACTCAGTTTTGATGAAATCAGACGGTAGAGCTGTCCATCGGACTCAAATTAGGTATTTTCGTAAAAGTTACGAGTTTAACTTAAATTCATCAATCTAATTTACGAGTTTCACTTTAAAAAAATTATAACTTTTGAATTTGATATTTTCGTAAAAATACTCACATTTAAATATTTATTAAGATAATCTTGTATGAAACAGATTTTTGAAAAAGTTGGCGGGATTTCATTATTTTTAATCAAGTCATGAAGTGTCAATTTCTACAAAGTTGGCGGGATTTCATTATGGTTCAAGCATTTTAATTAAAGAAATTTAACATCAAAAACTAAAATAAATACGGTTAATTGATTGAACGGAAATTTGAATTTTTTTTAATTTGGTATGCAATCTATAAGTTAAAAGTCATTGACTATTCATTTAGGGTATGTTTGATTGTAAAATAAGAATAGTTAGAATAGTCAAATCTCAAAATTCTTAGGAATAGTCTATTCTAATAAGACAAAAAGTTTGAATTCATTATTATAATTATTCTAATTCAACTAAACACCGAATAAGCTATTCCGAATAATCTAACCTCAAAAATAACCTATTCTCGTTCCAATCAAACATACCCTTAAATTCCATAGCAAAATAAAAAGAAGGAAAGTAAAACAAAAGATACGGTTCTTTTGGAAGCGTCTTCTGGGCTATCATGTTTTTTCTTGGAAGTTAGTCTATCTGTTTTTGAAAAAAAAAAAAAAAAAAAAAAAATCTCAACATATTCCATTTAGAAGATTTCGGAATAATGTACCTCAACATGTTCAGTACACCCGGCGTGCTTCGATATACTGACAAAAGATTTTTGACGGGATTCGGCAAATATCGCTAGGCCTCGTAGCCGTAGGCATAATACGACGTATCTTCTTGGATATACACGTTAACAAAAAAAAAATACAATAGGGATATACACGCAAAATTACCAAGACCTTTCGGCTTCTCGAATTCAAATTTAATCCGGTACAGGACAGCGTATAATGCAATCTGAGTCGTCTGATTTATGATGGCACGACTCCAAAAAGCAGACTCCGTATATTCCAAGCAAATTTTAACCTGGTTGTAGTATTCTACGCAGTCCTGTACCGCAGAGAATTTTCCGCTTCCCTCCTCCCAAGATTACAGCCAAACACTCCCCTGCGGCCCCCCCCCCCTCGAATTCGTATCCTCTGCATTCTCACCGTGCGTTAATAGATCATGACCGTCCGATTGAGATCCGCACTAATATTAAAGGGCCCCGTGCGTCATAGGCGGGGGCCGTATTGGCTCCGATCCTGATCAGACGGTCCACATGCATTAAACTCAAAAGAGAAATGCAGAGGATACGCGTTTCCCCCTCCCTCTCCGAAATTCAGATCCTCTGAGATATCTCAACTTTTGCGTGTTATTTTGGAAAATCTCAATTGTTCATATACATTCTGCACGAAACTCAAATCATAAATAATACTGGTCCCCGCACTATCCCCGAATAACCGCTTTTTCTCCATTTCTGAGAAATTACCATCAAACCTCTTGCATCTCGCTTCAATCCGATTCTTCTGTGCATTCTGAAGCTATTATGTTTCACCTGGAATCAGAGCTCAAGATCGCAAACTTGGGAGGAAGAAACAACCGATCAAGAAAATCGCTAATGGCTGGGAGAACCCGGAGTAGTTCAGTGGAGGACATCCCTCAAGACCTTGCCGCACTCAATGAAAAAATCATCAAGATTGCCAAAGATTCTGAGTCTTCTCAAAAAGCCATAGATGATAGGATGAGCAAGGTTGAAGGCCAACTGGCGGAGAATACGCAACAACTGGGAGAACTTACAAAGATGCTCAAGTCGTTCATGTCAGCAAAACAACCGGAGATGGCCGAGGCAAGCAATTCAGCCTCTAAGCATGCTGATAAAGAGGTTGGTTCCAGGTTGTTTGGTAACACACAAACATTTTAATTTGGTTTACCCCCTTATAAAATATTCAAAATCATGATAACTAACAGAGAATCTTTTCACCCCAGTTTTGTTATTCTTATGGAAAATGTTGAATATTGTTTCTTGCTAATTTAGGAGAGGAGGATTTTGATTTGGGTGTTTGAGTGCATTACTTGAATTTTAGATCAGGATAGTTCTGTTTTTTCAGTGTTGATTCACTTTTCTCATTCTGTAGACCACAAATAATATTTTCAGCTTCATTTATGTGGTATATTCAAGATTTGCTTCCATTTTATCATAAAATAACTTATAAGATCTATTTATTTGTTTAACGGCGACCATTATTATCGTAAAGCGGGCATATCTGACAGTTGGTATCTTCATATGCAGGAAGCTGATGCTCACAATGATTGGGTGAGCTGCGTGCGCTTCTCTCCCAGTGCCCTCGCACCAGTGGTTGTGTCCGGTTCATGGGACCGCACTGTCAAGGTGTGGAATTTGGCCAACTGCACGCTTCGCTACACCCTGACAGGCCATAATGGTTACGTTAATGCTGTTGCTGTCAGTCCATGTGGGTCCCTCTGTGCCAGCGGTGGCAAGGATGGTGTCACTCTTCTGTGGGACGTTGCGGAGGGCGAGTGCCTCTACTCCTTTGATGCTGGTGCCATTATTCAATCTCTTTGTTTCAACCCCAAAAGGTATCATTCTGGTTTACTTGCTTGATTTAAATGAAATGTTGGTGGGTTAGTTAAACTGAAAGCTTGTTGCTGTTTCAGGTACTGGCTGTGTGCAGCCACAGAGAATAGTGTGAAGATTTGGGACCTTGAGAGCAAGTCCATTGTGCAGGACCTCAAGCCTTACTGTCGTTCTAGAAAGAATCAGGTAACTCTTTTTTTTATCAAATAGTCAGAATTCAATGGTAATACTTAATTGAGTTTTTAGTATAAGAAGTTTAGTAATTTAACCTCTTTTTGTAATTTCATTGTAGATGTTGTACTGTACAAGTTTGAACTGGAGTGAAGATGGAAACACCCTTTTCAC
The DNA here is from genome assembly GCA_025461125.1 of Carex kokanica. NCBI lineage: Eukaryota > Viridiplantae > Streptophyta > Magnoliopsida > Poales > Cyperaceae > Carex > Carex kokanica. The sequence continues at coordinate 103,512 of JAJGRX010000861.1, forward strand.
TGGCTACTCAGATGGCACCATTCGGGTTTGGGGTGTGACAGCTGACAACTAGTACAACCAATAGGAATTTTGCAGTTACCTTTTGAATTCCTTTTCATATTTTATGCTGGTCTAGTTAGTTTTTGTGTTGCCTTATTCTAGACAAGATCTGTGAAATTTAGGCTTACATGCTTTTTAGTGTTTCTGTCAAGTGTTATGAAATCTTAAATTCTGTACTCCTTTTTGGTGCATGCTTGAGCAAGTTCATACTGTTGACTTCAATATTTTAACAGTTATAATTTGAGTTTTGTGATATCAGGTTAATTTAATCCTAAATTTATTTTGCTGCCACTTGAGAAAAAGGAAATCTCATTTATAATTTTCACTGTAATATAAAATTTTTGAGGCAGCTGTGCAGATAAGCCCCTATCATTTTATGGGTCATTTATGTGGATATTTTCTTTCAAATAAATGGTAATTCCGTAGCTTTTTGTTTAAGTAAAAATTCGATAGCTTTTTTAGTGAGCGCTCCAGTTGATGTGCTAGTAAGGAAACCATTTTAAGTAAATACAATCAACATACGCAGAAATGTCGATCCAAATGTAATTTTTGTTTAGAATGATGTTTTGTATAATGCAGTGTTTTTTTTAACAATATTAGCAATAGGCACAAGAAATCAGCTACCGTACTGTACATATTGTGAAGTGAGATGGGTGTATAAATGTACTAACTTAAGTAATATGTTTGTGAGCTTAAAACCTTACAGCCCACTTGTAACTAAATGGTTATTAATTTGATCAAATTTGACTTCCTATTTTTGTTATTTCTATTTTCAATGTTTCTTGTGTACATGAAAATATTTTCAGGGGTGCATTTTCAGGGATGTAGGAGTACCCTAGTAATATGATACCAGCGTACGACACTTGATAAGGGCAATAATTAAGCAAAATTATACAATACATGTTTCAGCATATACTATTGTGGTAAAATAGTGGGCATATTATGCGTACCATATGCTTTAGTACTGGTTGGAATCATGGTACACAAACAAAACAAAAATACAAATTTCATACAAAGATTAAAATCCTAATTTGTAACAATTTCTAGCATTACAAATATCTAGCAACATTCATTATATAAAAATGCCTCCTTGAATTAACCAATTACCAATTCACAAACCAAATGTCTTGTGTAGAATTCAAGACTTGTGCTAACCAAAACAAAAATAACAAGAGAAAAATAAAATCATATATTGGAGAACTAAACTATTGAACTAATACTATTTTCTTTTAACATACATCAGCACACACATTGTCCCACAAAAGTAGAGTACGACTAAGCATTTTCACCATAATCAACACGTACAACAATTAAAATTATTAATAGCTATTAGTTTTCATCTACATATTTTCTTCCATCTCTCATCTCAGAGATAATTTTCTTCATTTCATCCGGATTCTCATGATTGCTTAATGCATTTAGAAGTATGTCAAAGGTGACATCATTAGGCTTAATGCCTTGCTTCATCATCTTCTCGACAAGATGTAGAGCCTCACTGATTCTGTCATTTTTACAATAACCGCTGATTAAGACACTGTAACTGTTTATGTCTGGCTTAATGCCTTTTAAAGCCATCCTTTCGAATAAAACTGCTGCTTCATCGAGGCGGCCTTCAAGAACATAACCCTGCAACAGTGCTATGTAAATGATTACATCAGGTTTAACCTCTCTAACCTCCATAAAACCAACCAGCTTCTCTGCTTCACAAGTTAATCGTTGCTTGCACAAGGAATCTATTAATGCATTGAAATTCACTAATCACTACATTAGGTGAAATGCCTTGACTTACCATATCGCGGAATACCCCAATGGCACGGTTCCATTCACCAACAGCAGAAATACCATGGATAATAGAACTGTATGTGACAACATTTTGGCAACATCCCTCTATCTCTCATCTCCTGAAGAAGCTACGAAGCACGCATGAAGGCCCCCTCTTTGCAACAACCATCCAAATCAGCTACCGTACTGTACATATTGTACCAATCTCTCCAAGTGATCAGTGAGATGGTAATCCTGCTATGAATAAGGAAGAAATAAGCTGATTCGGATGTAACATTTCCATCAGTGATTCATCTCCAGTGTGTAGATGAGCTTGAATTTCATTTAGCGCCATGTGTAGGTGAGGAGTAAGCATCATAGTATGTGGCAGTTTGCATAAATTGTTCTATAAGCCTATCTAGTTGTAACCAGACCAATCTCCCTCTTAATTTTGTGTGGGCATGCATTTTGGTGACTCGTTACTCCGTTGACAGTCTCAATTGCTGCCACTGAAATTCAGACACTCTTGGTAATAAAACTGAAATGTCAAGGCTCGAAGACAAGGGCCGCTAGGCGGACAATGGTCACAATTCAACCAACAAACTTTGGAGATCAATAACCATCTCTTCATATATTGCCCGCTCTCCGAACAGTCGCCTCAGACCAGATACACAACAATCCTTGCTATCCTTAGATCCAAGACAGATATGGGAATCCAACTGACACTCATTACACCCTTCTGCAAGAACCTTATGGCACACTCTTTTTGCAGCAACAACTTGAATTATCTGGAAAGACAGAAACAGCAATATCTAAAAAGGACGATCAAGCCCCCAAGCAGATTCTAGATACACAGATACTCAAATATAGGGATAACTCGTTATAAAGCTGCTTGTTTCAATAGGAAGGGATACTACCTGATTGTTTTTCTACTTGTTTTATACTGACGCATATTGTACCTAAACTTACCTTATTGCTTTTCTACTTGTTTTGTCATAAAAAAAATGTATACCAGGTCTGAGGGACCGATACTCAATTTGCTAGCAGCCTGATGTGTCGATGGCGCTGCTGAGTTTGTAAGGCTGAAAATTGGATATGTTCATAGTAAAATCATAACTTGGAACTTACCAGGAAGCCCAATAAATTAGGGAGAGCCAGAGGGTTCACACTTCACAATATGTACAGTACGGTAGTTGATTTCTTGTGCCAATTGCTAACATACTTAGTTCAAACAAGAACAATGCGTTATACAAAACATTTTTCTAAACAACAATTACAGTTTGGACCCACATTTCTACGTTGCATCGATTGTATTTGCTTAAATGGCTGCCATACTAGCACAACAATTGAAGCACTCACTCAAAAACCTACCAAATTACCATTTATTTGAAAGCAAATACCATGAAATAGACACATAAGATGATAGCGACACGTCTGCAACAACTAACTGATGCTTCCATCTCCCATTGTGATTCCAATTTGAAGTGCAACCCCAGCTCTGATTATCTGAGAATTACATGTTTTTTGGCTGGTACAGTGTTTAGAGCTCGTCAATGTAAATAGATATGTTATGTGATCAAGTTTCACAAACCGTGTCAAAGCAATTACAAATTATTTTGCATTACAAGACTGAACCAGACGTGCCGTTTCCATCACGTACCCCTATTACAAAGAGCAGTTGCTCAAATTTTAGTGGTGTCTCCTCATATCCAAGCGCATGATTTTAAGGCTCTACGAGAACCTAGCCTTAGTTAAGTTACTTCTACTAAAGATAAAGATGGACGATAGTTTCAAAATTTACCCAAGGACATTTGAGTGACAAATTACACGTTATAATGCTTTGCTAAAAAATACAAACATATCAGCAAGGGCATCAAGCACAGCCGCCCCAAAACAATTTAATTGTACAATGAAAACTATAGATGGCATTTCCTTTTTCTCATGTGGCAGCAAATTAAATTTAGGATTAAACCTCATATCACAAAAGCTCAAATTACACCGTCTATGAACTTGCTCAAAAAAGCACAAAATTTAAGATTTCATAACACTTGACAAAAACACTAAAAGCATGGAAGCCTAAATTTCACAGGTCTTGTCTAGAATAAGGGCAACACAAAAAAACTAAATAACTGGACCAGCATAAATTATGAAAAGGAATCCAAGAGGCAACTACAAAATCTCTATTGGTTGTAGTAGTTGCCACCGGTCACGCCCCAAACCCTAATGGTGCCATCTGAGTAGCCAGTGAAAAGGGTGTTTCCATCTACACTCCAGTTCAAACTAGTGCAGTACAACATCTACAATGAAATTACAAAAAGAGGTTAAATTACTGAACTTCTGATACTAAACTAGAACACCTAAATCATCCTTAATTAAGTATTACCATTAGAATTATGACTATTTAATAAAACAAAATAGTTACCTGGTTCTTGCTAGGAGGCTGGTCAGGCTTGAGGTCCTGAACAATGGACTTGCTCTCAAGGTCCCAAATCTTCACACTGTTCTCTGTGGCTGCACACAGCCAGTACCTGAAACAGTAACAAGACTTCAGTTTAACGAAGTCACCAACATTTCATCTAAATCAAGCAATTAATTAAACCAGAATGATACCTGTTGGGGCTGAAACAAAGAGAGTGAATAATGGCACCAGCATCAAGGGAGTAGAGGCGCTTGCCCTCAGCAAGGTCCCACAGAAGAGTGACACCATCTTTGCCACCGCTGGCACAGAGTGAACCATCAGGACTGACAGCAACAGCATTGACATAACCATTGTGGCCAGTCAGGGTGTAGCGAAGCTTGCAGTTGGCCAAATTCCACACCTTAACAGTGCGGTCCCATGAACCAGACACAATCACTGGTGCGATGGCACTGGGGGAGAAGCGCACACAGCTCACCCAATCGGTGTGAGCATCGGCTTCCTGCATATGAAGAAACCAATTGTCTTATATGCGTTATATTAGAAAAATACATTTAAATAGTTCCATGTCTGCTTTTATGATAATAATGGTCGCAGTAAATTGATCTAACAAGTTTTTTATGAAAAAATTCGGGCAAATTTAAAAATACCACATAAACGACGCTGAAAGACGGGACTTAAATTCAACAATAAAATACAGGAATATCCTGATCTAAAATTCAATAAATGAACTGAAACACCCAAACCACAATACTCTTTCCCTAAATTAGCAAGAAACAATATTCAATATACAAGGGCATAATCCAAATTATGATGCCTGTGTTACCAAACAACATACACAAAAAGCATTATTTTGAATATTGTTCAATCCGCTGACGTATTGAAGAAATCTGTTGTTTAATACCTGGATGGTGTACTTGCACTCGCCGAGGGTGTTCCAGAGCTTAATTGTGCGGTCTCTAGAGGCTGAGACAATTTGACGGTTGTCAAAGGAGAATGCTACTGAAAGCACATCCTTGTTGTGGCCCACAAACCTCCGTGTGGTGGCCCCAGTTGACAGGTCCCACAGCCTCAACTCACCATCCCAGGAGCATGACAATGCAAACATAGAGTCTGATGAAAGCACGACATCCTGCACAAGTAAAAAAATTTAATCAGAGAATTGAAAGTGTATTTATTTTACTTAAATTCGTAATTAGTACCAACTATGTATTGATCTATGTTATTCGCTTTAATAATTCACTTGTAAGAACAACTGCATACCATATTAGACAAACGTCTGATAATATAATTCACTTAGATTATTCATTTAATCCTTGAATACTGTGATCCTATATTACGCACCTTGGGAAGTAGTGCATGTAATGGTCTCAGCTAATAAATTTGCGTTATATCCTTAATAATAACATATCTTCTAAGAAATTATTACATGATTATAGTTTCACGTGTAACGGATACAACTTTCCGCTCATGTTAAAATCATTTCCAGCACAGGCATATTGAACCATATGATAAGTAAGGCTGCATTATCTACATGTACAAGTTACAACAGTAACCTCAGATGCAATTGAATAGAATTCATACAATTCAACGATATATTTCAATAAATTTCCCTTAGATCTAATAAGATAAAACGTCTACCATACCTGGACAAAATGGCCGTGGCCGGTGAGGCGGCGGAAAGGCTTTCCGAGAGCCGTCGAGTCGCTCTCTCCCTCTCCGACCAATCCATTGGCTGACAAGGCAAGAGGGTCGAGATTCCAAACAAGCACGGACTTGTCACGCGACGAGGAGACGATCCTCGCTTGTCCGTCAATCGGAACGGCGATCGCCGTCACCTGGTCGGAGTGACCGCGTAGCGTGCCCCGTAAGATAAGGGTTTCCGACATTGTAGTCTGAGAAAGAGAGATGCAACGAAAAAGAGGCAGCGGCTAGGGTTTGGGTTTAGAGCGAAGGACGGTATTCTGAATATCTGATGGTTTATATATGAAGCGGACGTCATGTGGCTAGGGTTTTGAATCATGGATTATCTGTGTCCATTTTGTCTGAGACGAATTGCAGTTTTGATTTCATGCAGCACACAAACCATATGCAGTGCTGTGTTGATTTTATTGTTCATATGCAGCATGAAGTAAAAACTACTTTGTTAAAATATTTACACTCCAAGATACGTGACATATTGGTCCGTGATTATTCTAACGGGTCAATACTTCGGATCAGCTAGGTTAAAAATAATATTGTGAATAATAAAAAAAATAATCACTTGATAATTATTATTTACGACTTTAACATTTTTTTTTTGTAAAGTTTATATTTAAAATTCAAAATTGTATGCATGAGTTATCTGAAACACGTATAATGTCCATAAAAAGATGTTTGATAAATCTTGTATCGTCCATTAAATAACTTGAAGTTTCATAATATGAAATTAATGATCATTAATACATCTTTAAACAATATTTAAATAAACTTAATAATTTATCCATGACTATTTAATTTTCACCTCATATAAATTAATTTAAAAATTAATTATGAAAATTGACAATATGATCCATCGTCAAGTCAAAAGGAAAAAGTGTAGAAAAGACCTCTTCTCGATTTGGGTGTCCCATGTCTAGGGTGGAAGCAAATCTGCTGCGATTCTAAGAGATCGCAGGATTCTGCTATTCTAATTCCAACCATTCAAACGATGAACTCAGAATTCTTTTGAGAAGTTAGTTTTTGTGTACGAATCTCGAAATATGTGAATAGTTGGAATTGGAATTGCAGAAATCCTACGATCCCAGATGATCGCAGCAGATTTATTTCCGTCCATAGTAGCATCTTTTTTGCTATATTTTATGTTTATGTTTAAATTTTCAAGTGTTTATACACATGCAAGTAATTATCCAAACATCATTTTTGGACGTGGATGTTAGTAGTTCTTTTGTACATGTTTTTTGGACTCTGGTGATAACATTTATAGAAGTAGGCATTTATTTTGTCAGAATTTTGTTTTTGTGTTAAATGGAATTAGGAACGGATCTACAGCGAAGTCTGGAAATATTTAGTCACTTTTGTAATTTTAAAATTTTTAAATGTGTATATTGAAATTTGATTAAATTTTTTTAAAATTTTTATATAGTTCAACCCTCCTCACAAAATAATAAATATATACTTGTAATTTAGTAGTTAGAGTTCCACTTTGCTCAAATCCCAACTGTCACGTATTATACATTTTACATTTGAGTTTCCTAATCTAAATTTTTTAGTTCTGTCCCGGAATGTAATGATGATAGCAGTCTCAATACTATAGTGAAATGGAGGTGTCTATACAGATTATATTTGATGTTTATGTTATGCTTATGTATTGTTAATGTCTTTAATTTTTATTCCCAAGAATAGTGTTTGGTAGTAAGAAGAATCACAATTGGGTGTATGCTATCTGGTATGGTATTTGTTGTTATAAGAGTACATATCTGTCGATCCAATGCTAAGTATATTTGAGTAAAGGATGCATTTAGTCTACTTAAACGCGAGTGGTTTTTATATTGGTACATGTAGGTGTAACGTGTTTATTTTTGTATGTGCAAGTAATTATTTTAGACAACATCTTGTGCGTGGATGTTAAAGGCTTTTTGTTTATGTTTTTGAGATACTGGTGTTTATGTTTATACTATATGTTTTATTCTGTCAGATTTCCATTTTACGCGAATGCAAAATGATTTACCGTACTGGAATAAAAAAGTGTTTATGTGGGTTTTAGTTTATATTTATGTTGTGCTACTCTAGAGTTGATGTCCATAATTTCCATCTTAATTTAATTAATTTGAAAAGAGATTGATCCCTTTATCCACGCTAATTAACATCACTTTCTTAGTAAAATAGAAAAAAAAAATAATCAACCTTTTTTCACTGAAAAATGGATAGGAGGAATCACTCATCCAAGACATGATTTACACTTATCACATAAAATTAACATTTTTCATACAGAGTAGGCGATGGACACATCTCAGTTGAACAAGTTCAAAAAAGACTATTTCTGAAAAGGAAAAAAACCTTGTCTTGTATGTGTATGTAATTCCTTTGTCACTTGAACAATTTTGCCCGGAAGATACAGGAAGTCAGCATTAAAAAAAAATAGAGAGAATATTTACAAAAACATAACGATTAGAATTCAGTAAAAGCTGATTCAAATTCAGACACAAAACATAATAAAAACGAGGATTTCAAAAGTCTTAGTAGCAAAACACAAGTATGAAAATTTCCAGAAAAGCAGAAAGAAACTAAATCCGAGAGTGGCTCACTATTCACAATTAACAAAATAATCAGGTAATGCCTACTTTCTAAAACAGAAGAAAAAACGACACAGAAAAACAACAAAACATCAACAGGCCATGAACATCTCTACATTTAAAAGGCAACATAAAACTGTACCTGTACAATATTTTGTTTAGACATACTAAACAACAAAGAGGACGAATAAAATGTTAGGAGGCCAACATCCGCCATAGTTATTTACAAAATTTAGGAGGATGTTTTTTATAAATTAAAAAAAAGAGTGAAACTCTCTCACTCTCTCCCTCTTTAGCCATCTCATCTATCTGTTGATAGAGCCACTTTTTTGCATATGGGGCATAGGTTCTTTAGCACCAACCATTGCTTGATGCAATCAGAGTGGTACATGTGCCCACAATCTAGGGTTCCAATACAGTCTTTCGCATCATAGCCCCCCTACAAAACAATACAAAATTAATGAAATTTACATTGTTGCATGATAAGGAATATAGTGACAATTTCTAGAGTATCAACAGTGGCTAGTAACTATGCTGAACTAGAATACTTTTTTCCATTTATGGGCCCAAAATGTGAATACCACGAAATGAAGGACCATCCCATTATGTAATTTACTCCAAACATGAAATTACCATAGTCATATTTCCATCTTAGTCCTAACATGAAACTACCATGGTCATATTTCCCTTTCTGTCACAGAATCAAAAGCATACTATACACCAATAGGGAAGCATAACTGAAAGCATAATACACGTCATGTAAAATGCACATAATAAAGGTCACTACATTAAAAAAATTCGATCTGTATCACAATTTTGGTTGAACCATGTTAGATGCCAATATGAAAAGTCAAAAGGGTCACATTCATACCTATACAATGGATAACAGGGAAGTCGTTGCTTGCAAAACCTAAAACATTTGTTCCAAACATAAAAATAGAATAAAAAAAACCTGGCATATGATGCAAGTGTCGTCGCATGAAGCATCAGAATCCGAAGACACTCCATCAACTTCATGTAAGTGAGTTCTCAAATTATTTAAAATAAAATCCTTGCTCAAGCCGGTTTTCACATCTCCGATCCTTGCCTCCAAGTCCAGTAGCTCCTGAATAAAACAACAAAATTACAGGGCTTAATTACTTGATTGGCAACTTTTACATAGAAATAATGTTTTCCAGTAAGATGTCATATTCGCCCTTGTTTTCCTCTTTGTCAAGTCACGCTTAAATTTTTGCTATGCGGACATAGTCAAACACTCAATTTTGCTGAGGTCAAGAGTTGGCAAAGAGATTAAAATGCCAACCACTTGTATATAAAATGGGTATGTACCTTCCATACTCCTATATGAGCCTTGTTGAGTTACGAGACAAGGTAACAAGAAAACGTGTTCATAAAGGTACCAGATTATTGATCGTAACATTCTGCATTTGAGTTAGCTAATAATTTTTTATTGAGACAAAATCGCATAAACTCTATATACCAATTTCCATAGAAATACTAGTAGGTTTCTGTTCAGCAGCATGCAGATGCCGCTTTGCATACAAAAGAGCAAAACACCTACCTCTTTTTCTCATTTATTTACATAAAGTATACTACTTTACACATCTGAGAGATCTAGGTAATGCAGCATGTAGAAATCACACCAAAATCCATAGCATGCTTGAAAACAATTCAGCAACAGTACTATTGTTTCATATGATATAATTAATTTTCTTTCTATTGCTTCAATGAAAAATGAGGACGGTCTTTTATTCTCTTCTCCATTCCATTGTACACGACAAAATACAACAAGGTAAAATAAACTTAAATTTACCTCATAGCTCATTCCATCAATGTCCAAGCGCATGTCCCTGAGTTCATCAGCAGCATTTTCCATTTCATTCACTCTTGACATATCAAGAAAAGCAGTGTTCTGCACCAATCAAGGAAACATCAGATTTTTTGTGGAAAAATTATATCACGTTTCAACTCGAATTTTTTCTATTCAGGTTTTGGATCACAAGAACTTTGACTTTCAATCTTTCATTCTGTCTCTCTTTTTACCAATAATAGGAAAAGATAGTCATCCTGAATTTGTCTTTTCATCATCAGTTCAGAGAGTACAAACTTTCTTACCGAATTGTTATTTGAAATTAATCTTATCTAATTATTATTATGGATATTCTTTCATTTGTTCATTTGCAAGAAAAAAAAGGCTATAATTTCTGTTTTTTGCGTGTAGACAAAATCAAAATTAATCAAAAACAGTATTCAGACTTCAAAATAAAATTGTTCTTTGCATATTTGTAGACAAAATCAAATTTACCCTGAGAATTTATCGCATATGTTTTTTGCGGCAGGACTTGTAAAACAGTATTCAGACTTCTAAATAAAATTGTTCTATATTGAAAACAACCAACTCTGAGCAAACGTGGCATGCGGTATTATAGTTTCTGTTTTCGTACATAGTGAACCATGTAATTACAAATGTAATCATGGAAAGAATTCAAATTCCCAACAATATCATGTGTTTTCAGAAAAAGTAGAAACTTTATAGTCTCTACAAGACGAAGAATCCACCAACTATATGCATGATGCATGTGTTATTCATCTCTTAAGGACAGAAGTTGTTCATATTTTCACTGTTGAGTGTAGACAATCAATTTGCCCTTGAGACTTTATCGCATATAATTTATGCAGTAGGACTTGTGAAACAGTATTCAGACTTCAAAATAAAATTGGTGTGTATTGAAAATAACCAATTCTGAGCAAACGTAACGTGCAATATTATAATTTCTGTTTCCGAACATAGTGAACTATGTAATTACAAATGTAATCATTGTAAGAAGTCAAATTCTCAACAGTACCATGTGTTTTCAGAAAAAGTAAAAACTTCAGTCTTTAAAAGACAAAAAGACTCCAACTATGTGCACGATGCAGATGTGCTATTCATCTGTCTTGGAAAGACAGACATACTTAATGAGATAATTTAACCCGTCATATCATCTAAGCTTGTGAACTTTAAAAAAGTGAAATTGTATTGAATGTTACATTAAATCCCATATTGGAAACACATGATATCCTATTGAGAAGGAGATAAAGACTAATCTGAACCTGTTTGAACACAATCAAAGAAATTAATGGATTGACAGAACCATGGTTCGCAAAATCAGAATCGGAATCGGGATCGGTCACTCGACTGTGGAATCGGAATAAGGTGAATTGGTCAGAATCCGTCGAATCGGATCGGAAACTCGGATTTTTTTTTATAGAAGGTTGTTTTGTACGCTAAAAAAGTGATAAAAAATTATTATGTCAAGTAATTATGCTGGTATCATTTTACGTTTATTCTTTGCTATTAGAAAATCTAAAAATAAAAAGACTGAACTATGTGCCTCAAACAATCCTGTCTTTTGCCTACAGACCAATTGAAGCATTTTGTCCTTCAACTAACAATTTAAAAGGAAAATAAGTATTAATAATAACAAAGGCCCAATATATTTGGCCCATTCACTTAGATTTTTCTTATTGAGGTCCCACCTGTAAGAATATTCTTCCCCATCTTATTTCGTTGTTTTTAGTTTTTACGCTAGGCTGATACTCAAATTCTCAAATCACAAATTACAGATCCAAAGAAAAAAAAAGCAGAATCGGCCATTTAGGAGAGAATCGGTCCGAAAATTCGGAGCAATCAGTTCAGACTAGGTTGACTCGGGCCGATTTTACTGTTCAACACGGTTATTTGTCTAAAACTCGCTATACGTGTAACTCGGTCCAAAATCAGCTCGGTCTGGTCCGATTCTGGTCCAACTCGGCCGATTGTCTGACTCAGTCGAGTTTGCAGACCATGGACAGAACACGTATTGGCTCTCATAATTTCGACAATCCAAACACACTCAATTTTCAACATAAAATATTTAAATCGAGTGAAAACAAAAAAATGAACAGGTGTTCTGGAAATGACACTTACATATTTTAAATTATTTGCAAAACACATGGAAAGGTCACAACCAATGCTTATCAAGCAAAAAATAATGAAACTACCTTATAATATGTTATTTTACCTCAATAAACTCACTTGCAAACTTTTTTATGAAAAATTAAAGTCAGCATATGCAAAACTATCTGCTTGGTAAAAAGAAGAAGAGATAGCTTGTTGAGGTTACGGTCAAGATTTAACCCGAAGCCATATTTTTCAAGCATAGAAGTAAAATAATTTCATGCAACCAAAAAACAAGGCGCTACCTGCAAATATGGTGAATTATTGGGTGTAATCTGCAAAAAACAAACAATTCAAAAAATAAGTCAACACTTTACCTCAGATTGTACAACTCGGACCCTTCGGCGGTTAAGACCAGCATGCAGAGGGTGCTGAGGTGGCGGCTGAAAGGATGGGATCCTGAATTGACTATTAGAGGGGTGGCCTAGAACAGCGCCATGTGGATTGTTCATCGGATGAGGGTAAGGTGCTTGCATTTGTGCGGGAGGAGGATGTGCTGGCACCATTGGCTGAGGGTAGTAGGGATATGCTCCTGAATTTTTTATTAGAGGGGCCACCGAACTCTTAGCATTGCTACTTTTTGCATATTACACCCAACTCTTTATCATATTAACAAATAACACCAAGCATAACTTGCATTTAAACACAAGTGAGGCTATGGTAATATGCATATTACGCAACTGCCCGTGCTATGGACTCGTATCTCCGTTTTTAAAGTCCAAACTGTCGATCTAAACCGTTCAACATGTTCTTCATATTAAAATGTACTTGCACATCAAATTTTATATTATTTAGAATTTTTTTACTATTTTTTTAGATAGTTGGAAAATCACTTGAATTGAAAATTCTGGACCACCGAAAATCAGTGATTTTCTACCTATCTAAAAAATAAAAGTAAAAAAATTCTAAAAAATAAAAGTAAATAAATTCTAAAAAATGTAAAACTTGGTCTACAAGTACATTTTATTATGGAGATCACGCTTAACGATTCGGATCGAATATTTAAACTTTGAAAATAGAGATATGGATCCATAGCACAGATCGATCTGTAACATGCATATTACCATAGCCCCTCTTTTAACACCAATTATATTTTTGGTCACTTCTCATCTTTTCCGTTCTTTAATTGAACGGGATTCCAGGGATATAATTTGCATGCTATTTAGATGAGGTACCAAGAAGAGAAAGGGAGGGAGAACAATGCTTACCCACGCTAGGCATGGCATTGACATAGTCCCAAGGGGTACCAGGAAGCTGGTACGTCTGGTTCACATAAGCCGGGTAGACATACCCAGGTATGTACCTGCATGAACTTGGTCCAGGAGCCAGGCAAGGATTGTAGAAACCTGCAGCGGGCCCCATGTTGACATTCACAAGCTGTTGACAGGTCGGAACAAAGCTGAACTGAACGGGACCTTGATCTGGTTCTAGCTCGTCAAATTGGGGTTGCATGCTAATTATATTTCTGCGTGTCATTTCACCAGATCTGCTTAGAGACTGTATATTAAAGAAAGCTTGTTTCAAAAAGTGAGGGAAGTAAAATTAGATATATTTGATAGTTTGGATGGCAGCTGACGAGGGGATGAAAAGTTAGAATTGAAAGTATTAATATAAATTAATCCAACAATGCAATAATTGTTTGTGCTGAGTTGCTAAATTAGTCATCGATCAAGACATGTTAGACTGACTTGCCTAGTGTGGGTAAGCATTGTTCTTTAAGCCTCAATGTACACTCATGGATGGTACAACAAAACATGTTAGAAAGTCACCCAAAAAAAAATGAAAGTTGATAGTAGATGAGTTCTGGTACGTAACAGTTGGTCTGAGGAATGTCAATGGATTAATTAATGCCAAATATTCACAGGAACTGTACATGAACCCCTTACCTGGATTTATTTGTAAAAAGGTAAAAAGTAGAAGATAGAAAAAAAAAGTAGGTTACCAAGTTAACCTGATCTTGCTTATAAGAGCATGCGCAACCTATTCAAAATGATCCAACCTTTCTCTCGCTTAAGAGTTCACCAATTACCTTTTTCTCGCTTAAGAGTTCACCAAATACCTTTCTCTCACTTAAGAGTTCACCAAATACCTTTCTCTCACTTAAGAGTTCCCCGATTGTCTACATATAACAGAAATTATACATGAATTAATACAAAAAAACAAGTTTCTATAAGAAATCTACTTTGCTGTTGAGGTAAGTGTCTCATTAGAAGTAATGAAGCTAACTTCCGGTAAATTAACTCCCAATCAACGACTGTATTTCACTTATATATAATTTCTGACATAGTTTAACTAAAAGTAGAAAGTTTTAGTAGGAAAAAAATCATCGCCGAAATTGTACTACTTTCTTAATTACAAGAATAGACAGATAATTTCAGGCTCTATCTCAATTCCCTAATATGTAATATTTTTGGACAATCTAAGCCCCAAAACTCAAAACAAGGCATAATCAGACCATGCCTGGCATAATATTGTGTAATAGCATCAATGCCACCTAATATCCCAACCAAACTATTATCTCCTGTTTATAAATGCACATGTAAATATACCTTTTCACCCGTCAAAAGTTAACACATAGGTTTCCAACTCGAAAGGAAGAAACAAAATATAAACAACTACAAAACGCTAAGCAACAGATCATTGCCTGGAGATTAATCAAAGGAGAAAACACCCCAAATCCAGAATTTTGCCTGCCGAGAAAGCAACGAATTGATTTTACACGCCTCGTTAAAGCTCCGATCTCCCCGAATTTGAGAGGAGATCGGAGAGAAAAGCAAAGCGAATCTCTTATAAAATTAGGATTGGGAGAGAAAAATAGAGAAGGGTTTGGTGAGAGCCAGGAGAGAGATGAATGACGGAGAGAGAGAGAAAAAGAGGGCGAATTTTTATTGAAATTATGCGAATTTTCGGACGAAACATGTGTTGTTTTCTTTTATTTCTGGTGATAATTCCGGGTATTTTGGTTGAACCTGGTCCACACCAGCTGGTAGAACATTTAACAAAAGCAGTCGTTCCGTACCTACGAGGACCCACAAATCAGTCCCCACCCCTCCCCATTAGATTTGATCCACTATGTCTGTTCTGGCAAGCTTGGTGTTTCCAACTTTGTTCTTTCGTGTAATTCTATCGGGAAGGGAGAAAGCGAAACTCCGACGAGTCAGATTATTGACTACAACAAGACCATGCTTTTGAAGATATACGGCACTGTACCGTGGGTCCCATAGACCAGTAATTTTCAGGACTTACAAATGCTCCGTGCACAAGAAATATGTTACCAAAATTCGCTCTGCACTCCAACGTGTATCACCTTTTTGGAAGAGAATGTAGACACAAAGAAGACTACAGAGTTCTGACCGTATGAGACCAAAAATAAATAAAATAACTCAAAGAGTTAAACGAAAGCCGACATATCGACATTCAACATCATGTAAATTGATGATTCAACCTGACGATGATTTTATAGTCCTCTGTGTTTTGTTTTGTTTATCAATTTCTTTTTTTTGAAAGAAAAAAGAGGGTGAAAAGAAGATTAACCAGGGACCCAAATTGTGCCCTGTTTTTGTTTCTTGAAGTTTACAAGAAGAAATGAAAAATAAAGAAATGTGACAAGAAGATTAAAGGAAAAGGAAAAGGAAAATGACCTTATACTATGTTAAAACATAAATGCAAAACTAAATAATTAAAAAAAAAATGTGTTACCTCGAAGAAGATGATCCTCTTAAGGTTTCCTCTTCTCTTTCTCTGGGTTTGTAAATGATGGCTAGAGTTTACAAATGAGGATTTCATCCGTCTCCATCCCCTTTTATAGACTTGAAGTAATTTTCAAATATAGAAGGCGGTGATTTCTTAAAATAACTTTGATCCGTGATGTGAATATTCTAGAAATAGCTTCAACAAATTACTGTACGTGACCACTGCTCTTTCTATTTTCGTCCTTTTTTCTTTTAGAAAATGCGAAAGTAAATAAGAATAAAGCAAGGTAATAAAGGAATTACATTAGAACCGTACATTAAAATTGTTGTAAAGGACTTGGAATTTAGTGATATTCAATGACACTAGAGATAGTGATATCGGATTCATACTCAATCAGTTATGTCCTTTTACATAATTTAATTGATATTTTTTACACGATGATAAGACTTAATGAATTATTTTATAATTCAATTTTTAATAAATAATCAAAATAAAGGGTTAAGTAAGAGCTCAAAATATGAAATTGATTAAAATTTTAAACAATGTATTCGTATTTATATCCATTAAATATTAAAATAACACAGACACTTCGATCCTTTCCGTTTATAATTGATTATATTATAGAGTCTTGCTAGTATGATATCGGTGTCATTTCAACCTACATAACACCAACATCAAAACCTATCGAATCGACTTCAAACAACAAATCCAAACCGTTCAAATTGACCTACTTCATTAGTCCGAAATTTTTATTAATATCCAAAAAAATATATTAAATTTTAAAATCTACACCCTGTTTGACAAGATTTCGAAAACTGCCCAAATCGAAGATTTATTTTCAGGTTTTGGAATTCCAAAACACAAATTTAATTTGCGATTTTAAGTTTTTTTTTAAACAGAAAATGTTATAATTTATTTATTTTTTGTATTGAAATATTATAAATATATTATATATTTCTTTGAAAATAGATGAAATATTATATAATTTGATTTATTAGAAAGATTGCGACAAATAACCCGGATCAACATTTTTCAGGCCGGATTTTTCACGACTGTAAGAAAAATTAAAATATTTCTCTGTGTGTTATTGGCAAAAAATAACAATGTTTTGAATCTGAGTTATTGATCTCGGTTCAAAAGTCACTTCTAGGTAAATACAGAAAATACTGTGATCCTTCTATTTTAGAAAAAAAATAAAAACTTTAAGTTATTTAAGTATCTTTGTCAGAGAACAAAAAAAATTGCGTATACTTTTGTCAGAGATGTCAAATAAATTTTTGGTTTTTTCAAAAATAGAAGAATCTAAATATTTTATGTATTTACCTAAAAGTGACTTTTGAACCGAGATCAATAACTCAGATTCAAAACATTTTTATTTTTTTTCAATAACACATAAAGAAATATTTTAATTTTTCTTACAGCCGCAAAAAATCCGGGTTATTTGTCGCAGTCTTTCTAATAAATCAAATTATATAGTATTCCATCTATTTTTAAAGAAATATATAATATATTTCTAATATTTCAATACAAACAATAAATAAATTTATAACATAAATTTCCGTTTTTGGAATTCCAAAACCAAAACCGCAAATTTTTTTTTAGGTTTTGGAATTCCAAAACCGGGAAATAAATATGCGGTAATTCGGCCTAAAACTGGGAAATAAATCTACGGTTTGGGTAGGTTTCGAAATCTTGTCAAACAGGACGTAGATTTTGAAATTAAATAAATATTTTGGATAATAATAAAAAATTTGGTCATTAGTTGTGCGTTTATATGTAAAATTTATAATTTTTCAAATTTATTCAGTATCAAGTCAAGAGGTCAAATGTGAGAGTTTTTAAGTTAACTTTAATACATTCATTTTTAACATTTTTTACCGCTTGACTTGGTACTAAAATAACTAAAAAAATATAAAGTTTACATGTAAATGCATTGGCCATACAATAAATTGGTTTGAATGGTTTCGATTCGTAATTCGAAATCTATCCAATAAATTTTAAAGTTAGTGTCATATGACACCGATGTCATACCAACCGAACCTATATTGTACCTTTATTTGTAATTTATTTGTAATGTTACTCAGCAACAATCAAATAAATGTTACTTAACGAAATAACAATGGTAAATTTGTAAAATCTAAAGTCAAACAAACAACAAGAAAATAAGTACATTTATACGTGTGTGATACCATAAAATGTACATCTACGTATTTCATCACTAACTGTTGAGAAATCAAACAATTACATCTTATCTATATATGAGATCAAACACTTATATTCCGAGAAAAAATAAAAAGTTTCCACCTTAATTCTAAGAATCGTCTATGTCAAAGTCGACTCATAAAACATAAATCTAAAGTGCAAAAATTAATACCTGATTTCATAGATATTCCCATTAAATATGTCGATTCTAAGAGATCACCAATGTTTTCGTGAACACGAGAGTTACTCTAATGACAATAAGCCCTCTTGTCGTGTTTGTCGTGAGAATAGGTCTTCCAAGACGTTGCTCTTGAGACATCATATTCAAATTTTTACTCTGCCCTCGAGACATCGTCTTCAAATCTTTCAATGGATGTCTCGTCTCTTTTCTTACATGGTGGAAGAAGGCAAAGAGGGTCATAGATCTGTAGAATAACCGTTGTTCAGATTATGTATTATGATTATGATGTCTTGTGTCTTAGGGACCAATCCACTTATATAAGAAAAATCTATTTTTGACCAACCAGATTTAAATATCTAGATTTAGATGAGAATTGACTTTCCATATTTAACCAGATTTAGTGGTTATTCTTAATTGCAAATTTCACAATCAATCCATCAATGATGTAAGCTTGCCCCTATAGGTCTACACATTTATGGGCCACATCATAATAAGTACATAAATTATCAAATATCTTTAGTACTCATTGATCACTTAATTAGAACAATCGTGCATAACAATATACAATTCATAATTATATCACATATTAAAACTTGGAACCCAAATTGTGCCCTGTTTTTGTTTTTTGTTTTTGTTTTAATTTACAAAAAGAAATGAAAATTAAAGAAATGTCAAAAAAATATTAAAAGAAAAGAAAAAGGAAAATGACCTTATATTATGTTAAAAAATAAATGCAAAACTAAATAATAATAAGAAAAATTGGTAGAGTTCAATTCGTGAAAAAAAGTTAGATGAAGTAATAAAAAATGTGTTACCTCAAGGAAGATGATCCTCTAAGGTTTCTTCTATCTTTCTCTAGGTTTGTAAATGATGGCTAGAGTTTACAAATGAGAATTTAATCCGTCTCCATCCCTTTTATATACTTGAAGTAATTTACAAATATAGAAGGCGGTGATTTCTTAAAATAATTCGATCCATATTTATTATTTAACTTTCACATACTTTCATATTAACTGAAATTTATAATGTGAATATTCTAAAAATAGTTTCAACAAATTTGTAAGTGTAATCACTAACTCTATCTACTTCCTTTTCTTCTAGACTTTTTAATTTAATGCGAAAGTAAATAATAAGAATAAAGCAAGGTAATAAAGGAATTACAACCGTACATTAAAATTGTTATTAAGGACTTAAATTTAGTGATATCCAATGATACTAGAGATAGTGATGTCAGATTTATACTCAATCAATTATGTCCTTTTACATAATTTAATTGATATTTTTACATGATGAAATCTTGGATTATTATTTTACATGGTGTATGTTAGAAGAATTAGGTCTAAATTAAATATAGATTAGAAACACAAATAATGATTTGAAAATCATACTGTTCTGCTTTATTATTGATTTTTTTTTTGAGTAAAAATTAGAGGTCAAGTCACTCAACTATTTAATATTTACAAATAATTATTATTTCTGAGTTTTGAATCTGCGACTATGGTAAAAACCAAATGCTGGTTCTCAACTTTATTTTTAAATTCATTATGTCATTGTCCCAAGGAGTTCATCAATTATAGACAATCAAAGCTTACTTTGAGATCAAGAGTGTTATCTTTTAAAGAAGCATTCAGTAAACTCGCAGCAATCTCCTTTCAAAATATTTCGACATCTACTTTTCAAACAGTGCATTCTTGAATGAGCAAATTAAATTAAATTGTTACAATAGTTCAAAAAATATTTGTATATTATACTTATTTTCTTACTGTTTCTGAGTTTTCTCGGATAGAACTTATATATTATATTTGTTTATTTATTTTTCTGATCAAAAGCGTCACACAGACTCGCACCTCTCCGTGCACATATAATGTCTAGAAGCAACGGTTTAGCAATTTAAAAATAATAGATGCACTATGGTCCAAAATTGACCAAGTAAAACTGATGTTCTCCGATGGATCTTCTGTAATAATTGAATTACAGCAAATGGCATTGGTTTCCCGGTGTAAGGTGTAAGGTTTTAGGAGTACAGTTCAATTGTAATTTAATCAATTAATTATTATCTAAATCATGATTTATGTGTACAATTAATTTAAAATAAAATTTACCACTAGACGCATAATAAAAGATTTTTGTCTAGTTGAAAAAATCGCAACTTTTTTTTTTGTCTCGTGTCAGATCTACGCGACAACAATAATTACATCTCTATTAATATCTACGCGAATATGTCGACAAACAACTGCGAGTCGAAGTGCTAGCGCTGATTGACAATCCCTCTTCTCTCTCTATTCGTTTCTGAAGTAGTGCGAACACAATGGATAGCATAAAATAAATTGTGCATGTATATTTATAATATTATGCACCAGATCGCACCCATTGATCTGCACCTTTTCAGACATACTTATCCAGATGCATTCATTCATATGCGATTTATCCAGAGAGTAGAAATTCAGGCTCATATATTCATGTAGCCTAATTAGATTTACCCATATTTAATTTCAGAAATATTAATTCGGCCAAAATAATTTGGTCTATAGAACAATTCTAACATAAAGAGAGATAAATGTGTTTATGATTTCATAATTAAATTAGAGGAGGATTCAAATATCTTTATTTTTTTTGTCTCCATCCTGCTTTCAATTTTTAATTTTCTAATAACAATTTTTTTAAAACTTATATGTCAAATAAAAACCGTTAGATATTTTTAATATTATTTTATCTACATGTACGTAAAATACTAATTACTTTTTTATTTTGTTTTTATATGACTCAGTAAGTTGTTAAATCAACGTCCATAATTTATCCATATTGATGTATTTTTTAGGCTCTTGATACTAATAAAAATAAAAGTCGAAATATTATAATATTTTACATGTGCACAGAGAAAACGATGTAGATCAAGTCTAACAATTTTATATTGATACTTGAGATTTAAATTTTAAATTTTTAACATTTAAAAAAAAGCATGATAGAGGTACAAAAAACAAAGACATTTGAACCCTCATAGAATTATTAGAATATGAATCCATTAAACCTCACTAACCTAACAAGATAAATCATTAGAGGGCAACATAAGACTTGCAATGAATTATTATTAGAATTCAATTTTTAATAAATAATCAAAACTAAGGTTTAAATTAAATCTCTAAATATGAAATTTAATAAAAAAAATCTACAATTAATGTATTTGTATTTATATCGATTAAATATTAAATATACAAGCACTTCATCCTTATCCATTTAGAATTGATTATGCTTTACATGTACCTGTAATGTTACTCAACAACAAACGAATAAATGTTATTAACGAAATAATAATGACAAGTTAGCAAAACCTAGAAACAAACAGCAAGAAAATAAGTACATCAATACGCATGTGATACCATGAAATGTAATAAAGAAATATACACTTTCTTATTTCATCAGCTAGTAACATATTGTATACTATTTTAAGGATTAGTTGTCGGTATACTCATCTAAACTATCGAAATGTCAATTTTCCCAACAAAATAACTTATTTTTTCATTAAAACTCGATATATTTTTCTCATCATATTTTCTCCATTTAATAAATTATAATTTTTTTTATTAAAAATAAAATTGACCGACGATGCTCCTGCCTCCAAATTAAATCGATTTAAGAAGAAAAATTGAGAACTTCTATCATATCATACCATAGTAACAAACAAATAGTTCGGGTTCAGTTTGGCCGGGTCAATTCGTGATTTGAGAATAATTCAGATATAATTCGAGAATAATTCAGTACCACAAGGAAGTAAAAAAAAAATCCCAAAATTGATTTTTAAACAATTTTTTTTCACGTTTTATTCACGGATAATTAGTGATTCACGTTTTATTTGCGAATATATCGCGAATAATGTTACTGTGTATCAGACACCTTCGATGAATTCATGTTTAAATCTCAACACACAATTGACAGTACATGTGCTGGTCATAGACAAACAGTACTTGTTTCCGTCAGCAATCCAGAAGAATAGTAAACAGATACGTTAGCTAACCTATACAATGCAATCATAAAATAATTTCATAGAATTATCACTGCTACATTCTGATATGACTTCACCGAGAAAACTAGCTAGACTAGTGTCCTATTAGAAAGAGAGGGGCATGTTGGTCAATTTCCTTTTTTAATAAAAGGTTAATAACATATTAGACGGGAAATGGAAGAAAAACATTAATGTTGACTTTCAATGGGATAATAAACTCTTTTTTTTATTTATATGAGAAAACTAGTTATTTGAAATTTGATATGGAAATTATTTAATGTGTCCATTCGATCAAGAGATGCATCTTTTCGATCAACATATGTTTCTTTTCGAAATAGTCTCTTCATCTTTTAAAAATAGAATGACATACTTCACATTCAAATTACTTTCCGCTGAGATAATTTTGATCTTGAATTTTTACAATTCTATTATTTCTAACAGAACTGGTATACGCAACTAATCTTTTTTTAATACATCGTTATATGTAATGATACGTGCTAATATCTCTATTTACATAAATAAGTGCAGCATAATTTATATCCTGCTAGCACATAATCAGATTAGGATTTTTTAACTAAAAATTATATGACGTTGAAATTTGGATAACTTATTTTTAAAGTTGTTAACGTAAAAAGTTTCACAAATTTTTACTGGTAAATATAGATGACGGGTGCAGAAGAAACTCTATTGATATACAATTAGCTAATTAACAATAAATTTTACAATTACTTCTATCCAATAAAACAATGGGAAAAACATATTATTTAGAGTGGGGGTTTATTAAGAATACATTAACAACTAACAAAATAATTTTGATAATGATAAAAAAAATGAAAATTTGAAATCAGACTTTTTAAAACGTAATATTAAACTATATTCATATGATGCACATGAAAAGTCGTTCAACTTGATGATGCAAGTTTTATCATATCAAACTGACTTAAAACTACAACATGTGCCTAACGACATTTAATAATATCAAATATTACTAATTTTTTTTTAAAATTAGTGGCTTTTATGCATGCTAACAATTTGATTGAAATATTACTAAAATTACATAAAATATGATACACAACTAATCTACAAGTCCAACAACATGTTTATAATTTTATTATTTTTGAATTTTTTTAAATTAATCTAAAACTGTGTTGTCAAGATCGTCAAAATATATATTATCGAGAAAAAATCAATCCTATCATTTATATCAATCTACATCATCAAATTGAAACGACTTGAATGATTAGGTAAATTGTACCGCTATGAAATCCAAATATAATATATTTTTCTGTATATGTATAACTGAAGACCTACAAGTTTCCGGCGATGTACGAGTCTAATTAAATCGGTTATTCAACATTATTAGTTCGACATGCTTAAGAAGTTTGTGTGTTTTTGTTAGTTTTCTCATTACTTTATTTACTTTTGTCTGTGAACTTTTTTGTGCATCAAGCCATCGACACTTATTTGCTTCGGAATTTTTTTGAAAAATCCAAACATAACATTACTTTTCAAATATTTCGAGTCATATACATTATTGGCGGTACTATTTTCATCCTTAGGAGGGAAATTGTACCGCTGCAATGCCAATTGTTAGTTGTGATTTCAGATTTTTGAAAAAAATGTTATATTTGAATTTTTGAATTTTTAATGTTATGGATGAAAATTTCCGTGTTTTTTTTGTTCTACTTTATATTGTAAATTAAGTAAACAAAAATCCAAATTTCAATCTAGACAATCAGTCAATCATTCTCCCCTTTCTAGGTCACCTATACTTTTGATTGACTTTAGACGCACATCAAGACCTCAATCTCACAATTGGGATGAAATTGTGAAAATGGTTAGAAATTGTTAAAAATCTCGTTTTTCACATGATCCCTTCCTATTACATATATTCTCAGCCTGGACATTATCATACGATATAGTTGATTTTATCCAACTTTTTTGTTGATGATAATGATTATGGCTTTAAATGAGCCGAGTTTGAGCGAGTTACTTCCAACTCGCGTTCAGCTCATTTAGTTAATGAGCGAGTCAACTCGAATTGTGATGGTAATAACGAGCTGTAAAGCCAACTCGAGCTGGCTTACATCTCGTTTATAACTCGCTTGACCAGTCAATTTCCTTAGTTATAATTATATACTAGTAAGAGTTTATCTAAACATAAACAATTCAAATGTCTTAGTAAGAATTTATATAAACACAAATAATTTAAATATAATTAATAAGACAACTAATAAAACAAACAATTCAATCAACAGCTTAGGAATCATTTAGAAAGGTATGGGATTTATTGTGACAAATTTTGTGTAACTCGAGTTGTTAACGAGTGAGTTGGGTATGCTCAAACTCAGCTCATTTATTAAACAAGTTAGCTAACTCGAGTTATAAATAAGCGAGTTAAAGCGAGAAGTTAGCGAGCGAGTTATGAACGAGTTACGAGTTTGAGCGATTTTGCACAGCTCTAATAACGATAGCACTGATTTGGTATAAAAATAAAAACTGTAAAGATAAATATAATATTTTAAATATATAAGGGACTGCAATGCGAAACAAGATATATTTAAGAATTACTCGTGCAATTTATTTAATTATAAAATATAATGTAAGTTTTTTATTATCCACCATATCTCAAAATTTGTATTTTTAATATTTGATGTAACATCATATCGTATTATATTTAAATTGCATAATTATAAAGACAAGTGCAACTCTTGTCCTTGACAATTTTATTTTTAATTTTTGTTGGCTTAATCTTACAACATAATCACATCATCAAATTAATCTATAAGTAAGATCCCAATTCTTTAGAAAATTTTCCGGGATCTTTTGTAACAATGTCACTATGGTCCAATATTGAAAAAGATTAGGATGGAGTAATGGATGGCCAATCCATTAAACCTCACTAACCTCACCTAACAAAATAAATCATTAGAGGACAAGATTAGACTTAATGAATTATTTTTAGAATTTAATTTTTAATTAATAATCAAAACGAAAGTTTAAATAAAATCTCAAAATTTGAAACTTAATTAAAGATTTCAACAATTTATTCGTATTTATATCTATTAAATATTATATACACAGTTACTTCATATTTATCAATTTAGAATTGATTATGCTTTACCTTTACTTGTAATGTTCCTCAACAACAAACAAATAAAGGTCACTTAATAACGATAAATTTGTACAAAATAATATATATAATCCAAACAAACAACAAGAAAATAAGCACATCTATGCGGGTGCGATACCATGAAATATAACGAAGAAATATACGCTTACTTTATTTCATCAGCTAAAAACATATTACATATTATATATTGTTTTAGAATTAATGGTCAGTATACTCATCACCAAAAAATATTTTAAGAATTACTTGGGCAATTTATTTAATTATAAAATTTAATGTAATTTTTTGTTATCCGCCAGTTCTCAAAATTTGTAATTTTTAAATCTTTGATGGAACATTATATTCTATTTAAACTGCATAACTATAAGTACAAGTACAACAAATCTAGATGCTATTGCTAACAGCTTGTCCTTAACATTTTATTTTTTATTTTTGCTGGCTTAATTTTAAAATACAATAAAATGAGTGAGGCTATGGTAATATACCATAATGCATATTACGGATCGATCTGTGCTATAGATTCATTTTTCTATTTTTAAAGTTCAAAAAGTTGATATAAATTGTTAAAAGAAAATGTACTTGAAGACCAAAATTTACATTTTTTTTTTTTACTATTTTTTAAGACATGTAGAAAATCACTTGATATGAACATTCTGAACAATCCGAAAACAATGATTTTCTATCTATCTAAAAAAATAATAAAAATTTCTAAAAATATATAAATATTGATTTCTATGTTCATTTTCATACAGTGATCATGTTTAAGACTGTTTCAACTTTGAAAATAAAAATATTAATTCAAAGTACAAGTCGATCCATAGTGATAAGATCTCAATCCTCAGTCTAATTAAATTATCAAAGTAATCTACGAGTAAGATGACTAAGATCCCAATTCTTATAAAAAAATAACTTCTCCGAGATCCCCGTCGAGTTTGCGCATAGCATACAGTGGTCCCGTTCAGTCCATACCGCTCATAAACTCATTCGGTTCGGTTCAGTACGCAGCTTCCTTTTTAATATTTTGTCGTGGACCTCACGGCATTACCTCACAGCGAGTACATACATGAAATCATTAATCCGATTCCTCCTACTCCTTACATAGTCACTTCAATGTGACCATTAATTTCATCTTCTTTATTTCTTTTTCTTTTTTCAAATTGTTGGTCGGAGAGAGTACGATGCATTATTCATAATTCAAGAATGGTTGGGAGTTGGGACAACAAATTATGTCACTAGATCAAAATCAAATACCACATAGAAATAACAGACAGTGAAGTTTTATCTCTGTTGCTTATTTTGATGAGATCTAATTTTTACGATGTTGATAGAATAGCTGTCGCAGAGTTAAGATCCTCTACATTACCTCACATTGTGAGTTTAAATCCAAACTATTCCATCAAAATTTGAATCAATCCTTTCCGAACCTGTAATGCATGGAATTCACATCACCTGAGGTAACAGAAAATTTTGAGTTCAGATCCAGGTCACCCGTTTAACTCTGGCACAAATATTAAAAAGAATCCGTACATTCCACCTCGAACCGAATTGGTTCCGATTCTGATCAGACGGTCCAGATCTAAACAAAAATATTATGTTACCTCAGACGATATGGGCTCATAATGCATGAGGTTTTCTTTAAAATTCGTGCAAACCTTACTCTTGCACTGTAAAAGGAAAGGATAGATGTCATTCTAACCCACACATTGCATTATCCTTTGATCGGAATAAAAAAATAAAATTGTCTTCCCTCATATGACATATACTAAAAAGGAATTCGTGTTTTTATGAATTCCCTGATCGGAAGAAGAAAGCGCAGCGGAGAAAAAAATGATTGATGCGATGTGGCGAGGAAAAAATGATGGTATTTGATAAGAAATGATTTGATGTCTCGGTGATGGCGAAGTCTCCATTTTTGTCGTCTTCTTATTTTTTTTTTTTCCATTGTTGCACAATGTTGTGTTCTCTTCACTAAAATTTCTAACGGCATCTTAAATTGCATTGATTGTAAATAAAGTGAAATTTATGATTTTTTGTCTGATTCTTGACAATGATTTTTTTCTTTCAATTAATTTTTATTCCGATCAACAAAATTCAATCACATTCTTTTATATTATTCTGATCAGGGTTGTACTAATTTGTTAGTTGTAGATAAACATATTACTTTAGTTAATTTCGAATATAACACATTCCAATGTTAGTTGAGCGTTAGGAATTAAAGACATACTTTTCCTTCTTAAAGTTTGATATACCTTTATCAAACTACCACTTAATCATCACATTCTCTTACATTCCTCCATATACACCTCTATTAAACTACTACTATTACTACATTATTGCTAACAGCATACATCAATTAAACTAATTGAACTTACCTAATGCATTAATTCTCCCACATAACTCAATAATACAAGACAGGTATAAAACACTTGTGATTCTTTTGTTCATCCTATATCAGCACTCTATATTTTTATTGAGTCAGTATGCAATTATGATATACTTTTTTTGTTCATGTTATAGCATCACATATTTTAATTTTTAAAGGTGAGTTGTCTCCATAGCAAAATTTTCATTAATACAGGAAAGTATTTTTCCTTGATTCTCAAGTCATTCCTTTCTAACACACTCCCCATTAAAGCCCCATCTAGGAATCAATATCTTATCAAAAGTCTCTGTAGAAACGATTCTTAAGTCACTAATTGCCAGAATCTAGAACCATACATGATACGATGAATAAGAAGAGTAAGAAGAGTGATCCGACATTGTGCGGGTTTCATGTCTGAAGGCCCAAATCACTGGTCTCAGGAGGCCCAATGGGGGCCAGCATCGGTTTAACTAGACTGGGTAAATTTCTCAAAGCCCACTCATTGATCTGAGGTGGACCAGTGGGGGCCGGTGCAGGTGCAACTAGACCGGGTTTACCATCATCTATAACTGCATCCACCAACCCGTAATCCTTTGCTTGCCAAGGGTCCATGAAATTCTCATGATCCGTGTCCAATTCAATCTGCAAACAAAATAGTATTTTGCAATCATGTAAATGAATTTGTCTGCCAAAATTGCATTGCCAAACTGTCCAAACAATTCAAGTTTATGGTTATATGTACCAGTATTGCAAAGGTAATGAAGTTTAGTCATTCCTTGCTTGAGTTAACACAATTAGTTACCATATGCAAATAATTTGGAAGGTGGATCTCAATTGAAAGTATGGGTAGTATTAGCATAACTTGCTAATTATGTTAAAATATAGGTGCAATTTGCACACATTAAATTTTTATGACACATAACCAACTGGTATAAAGCAGCACAGGTTTAGTGCTGGTCGTGTATTGACCCATCATCTACCTATAACCTATTTATCTATCTGGTTATCTTTGAAATACAAGTATCAGGTTATCACTAAATTATTTGGATTGGTATGCTTGTGTAATGGCTGGATATAAAATTTAAGCTTTTAAACCAAGTAAAGGGCAAAATATTTAGAAAGGAAAAGAACCTGGTCCTGGGGTTTTCCGGTAATTATCGAATAAATCTTCATCATTTTCAATGTTTCGTACATCGTTTCTCTGATATAAACTCCCTGATTTGTTTTCTGTTGAGAAAATAATGAAATTAAGTAAAAATAAAATATAACAACTAGAGAGGAAACTATTGAGCTGTCAGATTATCCAATCTTCTTTCGCCGTTTTTTTTATAAGTTAAGCATTGCCCTTTTAACGTTTTATAACTTTTGGATTTTACCTTTCTGTTCTTTCATAACATTTTCAACTCAATACATCTTTTTTGAATGTTGCAATTCTTTTTACCTTAATTCATTAGTGGTCATTATCAGACTTTTGACTAATTGCTATCACTATAATTTAGATCCAGTCAACCAGGACTGAGACGGTATTAATCATAATGTTTAATGAGCAAAATAACAAGGTTAAGCTTTAGGGGTCAAAATTGAAAAAATAATTGCTTTAGAAAAACTACATTAGCTCATAAGAAAGAGCATATGAGTGGTGAAATCAATGCAAAAGAGTGGCACCAAAATATTCTTTTACTTAAATCCAAAATTGGCGGAGTTAAAAGAGCAGTACGCACCGCACCAAAAGGCTTCTGGATCATAACCCTAGAATTGGGCATGCAAAACCTCTTCCCATGGGTCCCGCATGCAAGAATAAATGCAGCAACATTTGCAGCTAGGCCCATACAAAAAGTTGATATGTCAGCTCTGCAAAGCTTCATTCCATCATATATCGCCATTCCTACCAAATCACTGTCATTAAAACCAACACTCTTTGCCAAATTTTGTTTTTCTTCCAAAACTCCTTAACTTGATTTGCAATAACATATTTCTCATATTTGCAACAACACCCAACAACTTTTGGACTTCGTATTAAGCAACCGAAAACTATATTCAAGTGATGGTCAAAGTGCATCCCATTAAAAGTCGATAATTAACAAGGCTCCCCCCCCAGGAGTAGGAATAAAGGTGGATCTTAATGTTGTCTGATAGTTTTCATGAACCAATTATCCAACGATTTTCTAACTTTTTTTTAGTTAATATGATGATTTTGTGTTGAGGGATATGATCTTACAGAACAAAGGAGAGAGCAACTCTTCCAAAACATCAAATGATAACTACACCAGAGATAAACATTTTTTTAGACTCAGAAAATCTCTTATTTCACCATTCTTTTATTGCTCATTCTCTAAAAATAAGCAAAGAAGTAAGTCTGGGCCAGGTTTATATAAACACAATGCATTAGGTCTGTACTCATATCAGTACAGGCAGTCTGAAACAGGCACAGTAACATGTTGGAATGGCAAAATTAGTGTTTTAAACATTAAATATAATTAATATATAAGTAAAATTAGTGTTTTTAGACTTGGAAAATCTCTTATTTTCCCACTCTTTTATCGCTCATTCTCTAAAAATAAGTAAAGAAGGAAGTCTGGGCCAGGTTTATAAAAACACAATGCATTAGGTCTGTACTCATATCAGTACAGGCATTCTGAAATAGGCACAGTAATATGTTGGAATGGCAAAATTAGTGTTTTAAACATCAATTATAATTATATTTAAATTGACAAGCTTGAGTTTGAATTTTCCCATTTTCTTCAAATTATATAAATTGATAAGCTTGATATCAATATTTTGCCATATTTTTCAACTATCCAATTCTATATCTATGTAATGATTCACGTATTGATATAGAACAATTAAAAAATCCCACAAAGTTCTTTGATTTCCACTAAAATGCACTTTTTCGCATCACCACATCTAAAGAATGCCTTGACATTCTTATTCCTTGGATCAATTCCCGCAAACGACATCTACAAAGAAAATGATCCGTGGTTGACAGTGCCATTATTTTTTTTTTTTAAAATTTAGGAAATTGCATTTTGTTTTGCCAATCTCACTACCCTACTATCCCTTGTTTTCGGTATACCAAAAATAGAAATTAAAGTTTTCTGGGGCTTAGAAATGATATTTCATATGTTTTTATTGCAGGATGTGAAATGATGCTTTTCAGCAGAAAGTGATTGTATCACATGACCATTCCGAGATCAAACATTTGTCATAAGCTGTGAACAATAATAGAAACAAGTAATTATCCCAAGCTTCCAAAATAGTGAAAGAAAGTTTGATGCATGAAACTAGGTAAGATTTACAAATTTTCTTTCAAATTAATTGGTGCACGATGATCAAAAGGAACTTTCAAAATCAACCCAGTGCATGGAAACCATTTTTCTAAATCTTTTGTCCATTATCGGTAGCAGTTTGCATAATTTGTCAGTTAAAGCCCATTCTCCCACAATTGATCCCTCTGTCAGCCCTCTTCTATGTGATTAAAGCTCAATTTAACTCACCTCTACCTCAAATAACCTCAATTCTGCAATCAAGATTATTTGGATCCGATCTTTAGTAGGGAAATTCCCAATTACTTGATCCAAAGCAACAGTAATTTTTTTTTTGAAGGTTAGTGAGCAAAAAGCTCACCAACGAATTTTTTATTAAACAAAAGCAACTGTAAATTAAACAGGAATCCCTAAATTAGAGCCCATTTTACCCTCTATTTTATTTTAACATACCATCTGTGATGGATCCTCCTGGTGAATTTATGAACAATTTGATTTCCTTTGTAGGGTCATTTGCATCAAGAAGTAACAGTTGTGAAACAATCAGATCAGCTGTCACAGGCTCCACCTATTCATCATACAGTATGAGAGAGAGATATGACAAAATATAAAAATAAAAAACTGTTCTAAAGTTAAAGGTGTTGGTTTGGTGATAGATACTGCATTTGTCTAATTGGTATCCTTAATTGTGCAACCAAATCACAAGTAAAGCCTTATTTTAACTTGATGCAACCACTTATCACCCCTCATTTATGCAATGGAGATTCTTTTGAACCAAATTCAGCAAATTCTAAGCTCATTGAACCAAGTAAAAGCCAAAAGAAGCATTTACAGAAAAAAAAAATAACAAAAACCTGAGATCCCAAAAAGACAATCCGTTGCTTGAGAAGCATTTCATTGGTATCAAACTGGTCATGGCTTAGGGTAGAAGAAGGCGTCCTAAAGAGGTCCCAATTCGAAGAGAGAGTTCTTCGTCTAATGCGACTAACCCCCTCCCCCTTCGCCATTGCCTTGACTGAAACTCTCTGAGCGCTCCTTAGTAGGGTTCTATTGGAGAAATCACGGGATGAAGGGAGAGGGGAAAAGAGCTGAGTCGTGGCCATGGCTTCCATCAGAGGCGCTCTCGAGCTAGGGGTTATACCAGTGTTTATGCTGTTCGTGCTATCTGGTAAGGTTTTACTGTTTTAGTTTCAAGTATTCAGATTGGATCCTCTACGGACTAAAGACGTTTGTTCATTTCACGAATAGAAAGTTCTGAACCGTCAGATTTGAATCCTACGGTCCGACCGAATTTTCTTGGACAGCCCAAGGGCCCGTTCGGAAAATTCGCATCCTCTGAGGTATCTCAAACTTTGCGTGACTTTATGGAAAGTCTCAACCATTCAAATAAGTTCTGCACGAATCTCGAAGCACAAATAATACTGGCCCCGCGCTATCCCCAAATAGGCACCGGACACGTCGGTCACGCAAAATTTGAGATATCTCAGAGGATACGCACTCCCATTCGGAGGGGTCCGATCCCCAAAAGTAACTCAAATTTTGAGTTTAGATCCGGTCCGTCCGATCAGAACCGGACCAAGCCGGTCTGAGGTGGAATGCACGGATAACCTTTAATATTTGTGCCAAAGCAGATCTGACAGTCCGGATCTAAACTCAAAATTTAAGTTACTTCAGGGGTAACAATTTAGATTAAATCAAAATAGAGAACTGTCAAACTCTATTTTATGTATTTTACAATTTAGATTAAATGAAGTATAATTAAGAGGGAATTTCACGTATATCCCTCAAAAACTTTAAAATTACGTATTTCTCTCTGTAAAGTTCAAAAACTCACAAATTTATATTGTCTTTTATATTAAAACTCATTCTAAAATTTTAAAATACTCATTTTATCCTTTATTAAAAGTATATAAAAGCCCATCGCTTCAAATTTGAATCTGAAGGGTTCCTCTACCGTCCGATCAGCACGCATCGCATTAAGATCTGTGCGCATCGCATTAAGACTATGTGTTCGCATCAAGATTTGTGCCGATCTTGCGCGCACAAATCTAAAAAGCAGTTCGGACGTTAGATGAACCGTTCAGATTCAAATTTGAGTCTGATGGGATTTATATGTTTTTAATAAATGGTAAAATGGATATTTTATAAATATAGAATGAGTTTTAATATAAAAGACAATAAAATGGATAAATTTGTGAGTATTTGAAGTTTAGAGGAGGAAATACGTAATTTCAAACTTTAGAGGGAGAAATACGTAATTTTGAAGTTTTTGAGAGGAATACGTGAAATTCTAACTGACCGAGTCGAAATGAGTAAAATTTGAACTTGTCAGAAGAGAACTGAGACAAAACAAGTCAAACCAAGCCAAGTTTAAACTCGTCAGAAGAGGACTTAGTTAGAACAAACTAGCTAATTTTCTACTCCAATCTGAATTGAGCGAGCTATTTATGACCCTTTTCTGAATCAATTTCGAACGAAGCTACAAACTTTTTTTTTATCATCTCTACTATAGTTTTTTTTTTCATATTAATGAAAAAAAAATTAGATCCAACTTCGAATTTTTGTTTTTCACAAACCTAACTGTGTTGTTTGTTCTTTTATTTCGTTTGATAAACAAAGAAAAATAATTATTCACAATTTGCGTTTAAACCACAATTTTTCAAAAAGTTAGACAAAATATGAAATTAAAGAGTTGTTGTTTTGATCAATGTATTTGGCGAAAATTAAAAGTAAGTAAAATAAAGATAGAGATGTGAATTCGTAAGATTTTGGCACACCGTTGTTACGTCAATCCGCTTTGATTCTTATCTTATTTGATGTTGGTTTTCAGTTGTTGTATGAGGGTTTCTAATCCAATTTAGTGATTATCACTTTTGCGCATAACCATCCTACTAATCAAGAGATCCCGTTAAGCCTTGTCTTGACTAATGCAAGGAGATCTGTGACTAGCCCAAAGGTCTCAGCCTTCACTTATCTAGGTTCCTCGTCTGGTCTTTTTGGATGTCCCCATGGTAAGGCACGACAATGTGACATTCGTCTGCGAATGTCGAGACTTCCATGTATATTTTTGTTGATCCAACTAATGGTATCCCTGGTTAAGGTTTTCACACACTAATCTAGTATTTTATTCTCCCTTATCCCAATTCGATTAGCCCAAAGATGACGAACTCTCATGTGTAGTAATCACATGACGGTATAGACTAATAAACAAAATCAAGTAAGATAGAACATAAAACTCAAAAGCAATCGAACAACAAAAAACTAAACAATGATAAAATAAAAGTATATATCAAAGCATCATGAATAACAAGGTTTACTGCCAACCCTAATAATCTAAATTTAGCCGCAGAACGTCATGTTTACAAAGAGATAAAAGAAATATACAACCATACACGAAGTACCCTCCTACTTAATTCTTCGATTATGATTGGTACTACTAGAATTACAAACAATATTTATTTTTAATCTTATTCTTCTCGTGGTATTTTGTTAAAGTGATTATATAACAGGATCAATTGATAAAATGTATCATAAATG
The DNA here is from genome assembly GCA_025461125.1 of Carex kokanica. Classification (NCBI taxonomy): domain Eukaryota; kingdom Viridiplantae; phylum Streptophyta; class Magnoliopsida; order Poales; family Cyperaceae; genus Carex; species Carex kokanica. The sequence continues at coordinate 138,349 of JAJGRX010000861.1, forward strand.
AAATTGATTAAAAAACATATAGGTTAGAGTTTATCAAGAATTTTTTGTGATTTTATGAATGTAAATGAGGTGTTAATTGATTAAAGCATTCTAGTCGAATTTTCATGCATTATGTATATTCTGTCTACCTGATTTAGCACTGATAAATTTATGTATATATAAAAGACGTAAATTTGATGTTATATGTTAGTTTTGGTGATTTTACAATTAGTAATGATGCCTTAATTGATTAAAAACACGAGTAGACTCACATAAATGATATGTAAATGCATTCTAGTCTAAATATGCCTAATATTTGTTGTATTTGCTTGATTTAGCAATGATAAATTTATACACACGTAAAAGACTCATAGAAACATAATGTTAATGCATTCTAGTTTAATTTTATGCATAATATTTGTTATATCTATCAGTTCCATGATTTTTCAATCATAAGTGAGTCATAGATTGATTAAAAATATGATTAGATACACATAAACACGATGTAAATGTATTAGTTGATGCATAATATTTATTGTATGTGCGTGATATTCATTGAAAATTTACAACAAAAATAAGTTTTGCATGTAGAGAGATTTTCTAGTTTTGTATGATCTATCATGCATAACTTATTTATTGTTTAAAATAATTTCTAAAGTATGTGAAACTTATTAGTTATATATACAATAATGTAAAACTTATGGTTAAATAAGGCTCTATTTATCTTCAACAAATTTTACAATAAAGATATCAGAGAAAAATCTGTCAATACGAATTATACAATAAGTATGGGGAGCGGCTAAGTTGCTGCCGGCAGCATTTCGGCGAGGTGCTTACGGGGGCATATCTTGCAATTTGATGTTCAAACAACAAATTCAAACCGTTAGATGTTCAATCTATATTAAAATCTACTTGGAGACCAAATTTTACATTTTTTGAAATTTTTTTACTATTTTTTAAGCTGGTTTGAAAACCGCTGTTTTTATTAAATTTCTGAAGCATTGAAAACAGCGGTTTTCAAACCAGCTTAAAAAATAGTAAAAAAATTCCAAAAAATGTAAAATTTGGTCTCCAAGTAGATTTTAATATAGATTGAATATCTAACGATTTGAATTTGTTGTTTGAACATCAAATTGCAAGATATGCTCCCGTAAGCACCTCGGCCGAAATGCTTCTGGAAGCAAATTAGCCATACTCGTAAGTATGTAAAACTTGTGTTTTAATTTTCTTTTATATATGTAATATGTCTAGATCTGATGTCTGATGTCTGGCACATTGATTGGGATGAGATATAATCTACAATTATTAGAATATTCAATACATTGTTAAAAGTTTTCGATATGAATATATATGATGTTACAATTATATGCCTTATTTTAACTCTAGAAATGATAAATCCAAATGCGGTTGAAACCAAATTGTTGTTAGATTAGATAACTATTGTAAAACTTGGTGGCAATGGAACGAAAACATGTTGCATTCAATCCAAATTGGTTATTTTTAGTAGTAATGAAATTATCTTATTTTGTAGCGTATGCATATTTACGTTATATATAAATTTAAAATGATGGATTAATGCAAATATTTAATTATAATTATTAAGAAATATTATATTAATCACCAAACTGATTAATAGTTAATCATTCTTAATATAATAGTCAAGCATATGGAGTTAATTTTTTTTTATGATTTATATTAATTTGTGACTTTAACCTTTTCAAATTCAATAATTAAAGTATTAAATAAATTATGTAGCATCTCAATTAATGATATAACAGGGTCCCCACTTTTCTTGTTTTACTAATAAAAAAAAATTTAAGTTGAAAAAGTAAAAAAAAAAAAACATTAATTTTCCATCGATATCATTTTGCATAGGCTGTGAGAAAGAATCAAAGTATGCAGAGCTATCCTAATTACATACTGTTTTAACCCCATATAAAGAACAAGTCATTAGTCGATAATTTTGTTAGTGATTTCTCAGTAAAGAAATATGCTATATTGATAACTTAATAACTTGACAACTCATGAATATTGTTTAAATGAATTTTTTTTTTTCGTATGTTCAATAGTTTAGAAACGTTGTGTTTCAAACTCGTTGTTTCAAAATCCATTAATCATGCGTCAACCGATTTCAAAACTAATTGGTTCAGCTTATCGGTATTTTATTGACACCAAGCAATCATCATTTTTTTTTCTTTTGTTTTGAAATGAGTGGCTTCAGCCACCTGATCTCTGAACAGAAAAGGCACTATACATATGGGTACATGCAACAGTAAATCCACTTACCTTCTTCCCCACTCGAATTACACTCAATAAATCTCACTAAAGCAAATCATGTCCTCCATATAAAAGATATGCACCAGTACAAATATAACAGGAAAAGAAAATGAAATCTGTAGCAATCCATGATCCACATCTTTGTTGCACCACCAATCTTCCATGTAATCTTATATTAGTAATGATCTACAAAGTGCTGCAAAATGGAATGATGCAATTCCTAATATTGGAATCTGTCTTCTTTTCCTTTTTAATGAAAAAAACTGCCCTTCAAAATGTTTGGTATCAGTAATGGTAATACTGGTACCAAAAAGTTGGTGGTTTTCTCCTCTACTGCATTGAGGTTCTGCTGCATTTTTTTACAGAGCTGTGGTGCTCTTTACTAGGGTATTTTGAAAAAAAAAATGATTTTGTAATTTGATACATTGTACGTGTCATTAATCGAAACCAGTGTTTAACTTACAATCATATCAACTACTCTTTAGCCAATGATTGTAAGAACCCCAGCCTAAGCCAACTCATCATCACTACTTCACTAGGTGACATCTACCCCTACACAACCACAAATAAAGGCTACCACATCATCTGCACCAGTAAAAGTAACTACAAAAACCTGGTTGTAGTTGTACCAGATAATAACAGTATCTAGGACTAAACCACTAACAACACGGCTGAGGTTATATCGATTGCTAATAGTAATATAGCTAAACAAAAAGGTGTTTCTCATCTGCTTCTCATTCCCACAATGTTGTCTTGCTTTGCTAGAGATTTAACTGATACTTAACCAACCTTTGACATTACTAGCAGTTCGTTCCTTCTTTTTTTGGTATATACTTCCCATTTTCCATAAAATATTGTTCACATTAAAAAAAAGGAGTAATTTTCTTTATACTCTTCAAGACTACTTCAGTTTCTTATTTTTTTTTCGAACTCATTAATATATTGTATTCGTCCTTCACCTCTTATGTCTTTCATATTTGTCCTTTAGAACCAACAAAATAAAAAAATACTAGTTGAACTGCAGAAACTATCCGTCTATCTGTGTAGTAGAAAATCACACAATCAAAGAAATAGAAACTAAAAAGATTAGTTTAGTCAATAAGGTTAGTTGGTGGCAAGAAATACAAAGAGAGATGATCATCAATAAGGTTAGTTTTGTCAAAATACAGCGATAGATAGTTAATTTGTGCACTTCAACTAGTGTTAATTAATTTTATTTTTGTTCCAAGGACAAATATGAAAGAGAAAGAAGAATTGAAGAGCAAATACAATATAATATATTAAAGAGTTCGAGGAGAAATAAGAAATTGTAGTTTTGAAGGGCATATAGAAAATTAACCCTTAAAACAATTGCCGAGCACCCCACGCAAAATTCTTCTAAAAGGAAAATCATTTATCAAACCACTAAAATAGAACTCACGCCTCCATTGTTTTTCTAAAGAACAGAAATTTTGAAAAAAGAAAAGAAAATATCAAATATTTTCCTAATGTTAGAGCAGTTTCTTATAGATTAGTCAGCTTCACCAAGTCCATCACTTCCATCACCTCTTTTCGAAATAGGTGCCATGTTGCCACGGGATCCTTTGTGGTTCTTGCTCTGCGATGCAACTTCCGCATTCCTTCTCAGAACCGCACCTGGTGAAGGGTATGGCCTTTGCTGAAACAGAGGTCCCTGCATTTTTGTTTACAGAAAAAAAAAAAACTGAGTGAGCCTAATCACCCATATTATTTCCTTGATTGTTTTAACTGTTTGGTGCAAAATTGAGGTAAACTTACACACACGTTTACTAGTTGCAGGTTTACTTTAATTAGAGAAACAACAGCTTGCTTAAGTTTTGATTTATACAAATAAGGGTTCATTCAGCCTAGATGAAACTATGACATATGATTCACTAAAATGTTATATTTCAATGTTGATTGCAAAAATCGGAACATTGCTTTTGGAGAAGTGGAAAAGAAAGTGTACAAGAAACATACTGAAGCAGTGGTGTCGGCTGCTCTTGGTTGCATACCTTTTAAGCCAACTCCCCTGTAAAGAAAAAGGTAATTTATTATAACTAAATTGTAAGTCCACCTCCAACTATAACCCACAAAAAGTAAACCAAAATAGTATCACTACATTAATATGTTGAACTATCTCAGAAAGAATGTCCCACAACAGCCTAATATATCTAATTCTTTTTTAAAATTTTGTACACAGACTAATTTCAATAGTGTAGAACATTTCAGATCAACAAACAAAAGTAAAACAAGAACCCAAATTACTTAAAACCTTTATTAGGAAAAACTATATTTGATTTTTCATTTTGTTGAACTTTTTAATGGACCTCTCCAAACATTCAGTAGATCATGCTTATAGACAGTGTTAACTTCATCCGTATGACAACACTAAAATAAAAGTAAAAAATAACCAACAAGTAATATATTACCCTTATTTTACACAAATTTTATTATGGTGCCTTTGGTGATGCAGAAAAAGTAGTTCATGCTTATTTTACCCTTCTTTTACACAAAATAAATAATCAAACAAAGTTATAACAAGTAAAAAAGAACCCACCAACCACCCCTGGGAGCATCAGAGTAAGAACTAGGATCCATTGGATCCAACTCATCATCCTCTTCATAGGCTCGTTTCTTCTGGCCTCTGCCAAGTGGAGGTTTTGAGCTAGGTCTGTGAAACAAATACCAACAAAAACAAATAATTTTAAGCTCAATACAGTCAAACTCATCTCATAGACTCCCTACGAACTCACCAAAAGTTAAAGGCAAGATTTTAATACATCAGTATTTTCCAATTATATCATTGTGTCACTGCGGACTTGAGCTATCTCACAGAGCATATGATATAGGATACTGTAATCATAGGTTAAAAAAAAACAGCAACACAATACAGTAATGTACTCGATAGTCCTTTAAAATTTACAATTTGCACCAATTCAAACCTCACTGGCTCTAATCATTGAAGAAATGCACAAACCCCAGGGGAATGTTAACATGGAATGACTTATTTTAGAGGGATACCTCTCAATAAAAAGTTATCCATTCAACACTAATGCAAAGTAGGACTCCCTTTCATTATTATCCTTTACTGAAAATGAATATCAAGATTATCTTATAACACTGATGATAGTTGTTAATAAGTAATACATTTGAGGACCATTTATATGATTCATAAGAAAAAATGAATATCAAGATTATGAAGTTTGAATATCTTAGCGAGACAGTACCTGCTTTGGGCTATCATGTTGCCTTGGCCTTTTGTGGGACCAACCTTCACAGCTTGATCTTGATTTTGTTGACCAAAAGATTGATGTTGTTGAAAAGGGAGGCTATTAACCCTACATACAAGAACCGCCATTTTTTTTTTTCAAAATTAACTCCAGGTGTTGTAAACTTTTTAGTTATAACATTAATTGGGCTTGTGGTGCATTTGGACTTGGTCTCTCAAACTGATGTTGTAAGCTTTGGGCCTAATTTATCATCAATGTTGTTTGCCTTTTCACATAGCTTTAAAAAAACTTACTCAACCTATTTGTATAAAATACCCTTTTATCTTCTAGCATAATAGCATAAATAAGCTAAATCATCTATCATCCTTAAATATTAATCTTCAAATTCATATGATATAACCCTAATCTTCTAAAATTTATTACATATTGCCTAAAACTACCACCATTTGAGATTTCTACCGTCATCTTGGGTTGTTTTCGATGTTCACAAGCAAGAGGGCAAAACCATCACAACAATAACACTAACAGAAATTAAAGTACAAGTAACAAAAATCACAATAAAAGATGAGTGAGGCTAAAGTACTATGCATAGTGCACTTTGGTTCGTACTACGGATGTATATATCCATTTTTAAGTCCAAATAGTAGATCTGTTCTGCTCAACATGATCTCCATATGAAAATGTGTTTGTATGCCAAATTTTACAATTTTAGAATTTTTTTACTATTTTTTTAGATAGGTACAAAATCACTTGATCTAAAGATTCTAGACCATTTGAAAGTAGTGATTTTCTACCTATCTAAAAAAATAGTAAAAAAAACTCTAAAAAAATGTAAAATTTGGTCTCCAAGTACATTTTCATATGGAGATCATGATGAACGGTTCGGATCAACTATTTAGACTTTGCAAATGAAGATATGGATCCGTAGTATGGACCAAAGTGCGCTATGCATAGTACTGAAGCTTTACTCATAATTCATAAAAGATGTACATCATACCTAGTACAATGGTTGCAGTAACCCGACGACTGTACAAGCCCTAGGCCCCACCCTCCACAACCTAAGCATCTTGGCATTTGTACTTGCAAACTATCTCCAGTACCCATAATTCCGCTTCCGGCATGTGTAGAAGAAGACTGGAAAGTTGAGATGGGATGTTCCCATTGTGATACCCTTGTTCTTGTGTTGTAGTAGTACTTTCGACCTATATGAAGATAAAGAGTTCCATACATATACAAGTGAAACTAAAACATGCAACAATACCTGATAAAATATTTGTTCTTTATTTGCAAATAGCATCCACCATTAAAAAGTTAAAACACAGCTAAATCAGTAAGAAAAACGAGTAAATGATGCTAGTTGCCTATCATATGATGCAATCTCTTCATCACTTCTTACCATGAATCAAACATATAAACCCACCACATTTACAATGGTGGGAAATGAGTTCAATTTGAGATCTGAAATAGGAGTTTGATTTTGCCATGACATTGACAATGTTGTGTTATATAATCAAAATTGGCAAAATATAGGGTGTTATTTGAATTAAGACACAGCAAACCATTTACTTTCCCATGAGAACTAATTGAAGCCAAGAGATTTTATATTTCAATACCTGTTGATACATCAGAAGTCTCTACCCAATCGGCTGGAAGAGGTGGCACTGATTCGTTTTTGTTTTGCACAGAGCTCGTGGGAGGGTCCCACTGGCTTGCTCCAGTACTCTGATTGTGGTAGAACACAGCCCCATTTGAAGGATCCCTTGCCTCAATCTAATTAAATTTGATATAAGTGTGTACTGTTTTATCCAAATGAAGAATTGCAAACTCGGATATTGGTACATTTTCATAGCATAAAGGAACATACAATTCAGAATTTTACTCTTTTAACTATTTTCCCACAATTTATCAATGAATACCATCTAACACAAATTAACACAAAAATATTGAAAAGGCAAACCAAGCAAAATTGAGCCCTAAAATCTTAAAAAAAATATATGTTTTTTAAAATGTACTGACCCAACCAGGAGGCAAATCTCTGTTGCCGGGACCATCTCTGGCTTCAGAACTCTGCATTTCACATAAAATTTTGAAAAAAGAAGAAGATAATAATTCAAGCACTGATTTAGCAAAACTGATCCTCATGTAACTCATGTAACAATCTAAACTACTAGCACTCAACTCTCCAACCAAAGGCTCAATTTTATCCAGAATTTGACCAAATTAGCTCATTGTACTCTGTTCAATAAAAAACAATAAAAATGACCTAGAGTTGGTAACAACTCAAATTAAAAGTCAAGTTGTATCTGTTACCACATTGGCAACAGATTTGCTCCTTGACTGTAATAAGCTGCTTCTTTTTAAGCCAAAAGGCTGAAATGATCAAATCAAGAGATTTTGATCGTGGGTTCAATATTTACATTTGCTAAGAGAATGCAGGGCAACTTAGGATTTCTTTTGTTTGGCTTAAACTCGATTCTAATAGTCAACTGTTTCTTAAAAGAAAAATCATCCAAGAAGCCTGACACATGTCAATTGCAAGATGTTATGTGCAAATTGTAAAGCATCAGGCTTTTATTTGCAAAAATCCCAAATTGTAACAATGAACAAAGGAAGGGAATAGCTTACACTTTCTCTTTTTTCATGAGCTTCTTTGCTTATTTGATCTTTTATTATCCCCCTAGCCTTTAATTTTTGCTTCAGAAACTCGGGTATCTCTTTAGTAGCATTTGCTCCTCCAGTTTTGGCCTCAGGTTTACCTTACATTAAAAATTAGACAAACAACATCAGAACACCAGTTCTGGATCTCTTATGTACATTATTAAGTGTTAGCATCAGTCTCTTTGCAGTTGTTGGGTGTCATTTTGCAATATCTTGATCCTAATTTCCATATGCCATATGTAGACTGATTCCTATGTAAAAGCCTTAAATTTAACAAATGAGTTTATCAAGCATCAGAAAAAAAGAACAAACAAAACAGCCCCAAACAAAACAAAATAAGTTAATACATATAGGAAGACAATCTCAATAGTTATATAAGTCCACAATTAGCTATGATTTAACAAAAGTTTAGCATCAGCTTCAAATCAGTAGTGGTACCATATCAGCTGGTAGAACTGACAGAAATGTTATCTGAACAAATCTATTATGAGTTGCATCCTGCAAAACCACTTCTTAGAACAAGCAAAAACAAAGACGAAAACCAAAAAAATGGGCCAAAAATAAAACCAAATGCAAAAATCTATTAGCTTGTGTTGTACCCGATTGGAGGCTAGATGAAATAGAATAATAGGCACCGCCTCCTGGTACGCCATAACCATTACCAATCTCAACATTACCTAATGACCATCAAAATTAAAGAACACTCAGCCAAAACTAATCAACAGAAAAACATGTTAAAACTGAAAAAAGTAAACCAAAATTCAACATATTTCTGGTAAGAGATTTACCTAAGTTTCCTGTTACATCTACAATTACAACTTGTACAATTTTTCTATATACGTTTCATTAAAATTACAGAGTAATGCATAAGAGTCTTAAAGGACGTAACAAAGGGGGCCTTCAGCATCAATCAATAAAACTGCCAAAATTCACTTATCCAAACTGAAACTTTGTAAAAGCAAAATTAATAATTCATACAATTGGTTTCTACCATAATCACTATGATTTAGTTTGCCCCTTTTGTTGGCCACCTCTGCACGATGGTCAGCTGTTATCTTCAACAGATGCTCCTTTACAAGATAAAACAATAATTAGTTAAAAGCACCAATATATAGAGAATTAATGTATTAATTCTATTAGCTAATCAGTTACAGACTACAATACCTTCAATTCGTTAGGGTTGTATTGCCCAGAGAGTACATCTCCACTCTCTTCTACAGGCCGGCCAATTTCTTTTTCTTGCCTAGATATCATAAAGAGGAAAGAATGTGTTAATATAAAATAAGCCTTTTTCAGTACTAAAAATGTAGCTTGTAAAGGACTTTTTGCACAAATTGACTACAACTGAAGAGTATATACTATAGAAGAAGAATGAAATGGGAAGTAGTTATAGACCTTTGGCTCTGTATTGCTCGCTGAGTCTCAATTTCCTACACAGTACAGGAACTGAATAACTTAGTGCTATTACCAAAAAAAAAAAATACAACCATAATAAAAATACAAATTACTAATTCAGAACTGGCATACTTGTTCATGAAGCACAGCATGCTGTACGGCAGAATCAATATTTTCAACTGCGCCAACTATTCAAAAACATGAGTACAAAATTCATAGTGTTCAGGTTCTTCTTATGAAACCCAGAGTTGATTTGATCTCACCAGACATATATGAAGACGCCTCACTTGAAGCTGGTAATTGCTGGTTTTGAATACCAGACATTTCTTCTACATACATAGTACAACAGAACTCGATCAAAAGATGAAAAAAATTTGAAATAACTCAAAACTGCAATAATACCAAGAACAAATCTTTAAGGGAGCACCAAGGGTTCGGGTATTAACTGGTACTGAACATGGCCAGTTCAGTTCCTATTCAAAATTGTTTGTGAAGTACCTTACTTAAAATTAGGATCTTCTATCATATCAATCCATAGTCCGTTGTTGCTACCAGGGTATGCAAAATCTATCGGCGACGCAGAATCCGATTGTTGAGCGATTTTCCAAACGGACTGGCCGCGTTTCGCATGAAAGAACAATTGAATCGGAGGAGACTCACCGTCTGAGTTACGCCGATTCTTCCTCGACTAACTGATTCTTCAGATTCGAATTCTTTACTGATTCTTTAGAGGCATGAATGGAAGAGAATGTAGGGGATAGAGTGAAGTATGTTTTGTGAATTAAAAGAGGAGAAACGAGAAGGGTCTGTCAGCTAGGCTGCTGAGAGGAACAATTTTGGGCCGGGCTTATCCTTAAGATTAAAGTCATTTTCGTTGCACCATGCAAAGTACTCTTTTAAAGTAAGCCCAAGACCAGCCCAAAAAATAATGCTGCTATCAAGCAGGTGACGTATAAGCACCATAGCCTAATTATTATTATTATTATTATTACAAGTCATAATAAATATAACTACATATATACAACTTCCATATATATTCGGATCTTGACTATTAACCTCGTTGGCAAGCTAATTTTTGCACGACCATCTTTTATCATCTCTATATATCAGCTTTTATTTAGAGGTCAGCACAATTAGAAGTTTTTTTTTTATTTCACTTTATATAAATGTCCTAGACTAAAATCAATAGCACTAATTCCCTAAAATTATATATAAGTACCCTTCCGCCGTAACAAACCATCAATTCAATTCAATTGATCTTTAATTAATTTGCCTCCCCCAAAGACGAAAACACTCAACCTGCTCCTCTCATGGATAAGGTACAGGAGGCGTACAGTTCATGGTTCCAACATCAACATCACCATAATTAATACAGCAAGGTAATTCCTATTTGTATGAAACAATATCAAATTTATTTGAATTATCAAATTCAACTGAAACACGGTTACTTAAGCAGAGCTGATAATGTTTCCTCAAATGCGGAAATCGAAGCATCCAATGACGATGTCGTTGCTCGGTTGCCTGATCTCAAAAGCTGGTGCGGCGAGGTTCTATTTCTCACTGCTATTGCACTGCTTCTCTACTTCTTTGAATTGGTAGATAATAATCTTAAAAATCCATTGCTTTTGTCATTCGTAATTCCATTATATGTTGTTCTGGTTGTGATGGCGTGGTACATGACGAGCGCTACACGAGCCAGTGCAACGGCTTTTGTTTTTTGGTTTTTTTCGGTGTTCTTCGTGGTTTCTGTAGTTTGTTTTTTGTTGATCGGACCGAAAAAAAATTAACCACCTCGCCATTGCCAGTGCCATTCCTTCTAATGATATGTGCTCATGTAATACAGATTATAATGAGGAAAAAAAACCTCCAAGTTGGAAAATTATTTCTATGCTGATGTAATACAGATTAATTATTTTCAAAAACCCTTGTAAGAAATTAATTCTGTGTGTAAGTATTTACCTTATTCAGATTATAATAGTTGATTTCTCAAAAAACAAAAAATATTCTTGTACATGCTTATTCTTCTATTGCCATCAATTGTCTTGATCAGTCTCTTACGCAGCAATTTTGTGGCCTACTTTTCATTAGATCAGATATCTTACAGATGATTTCCTCGAATCAATACTCGTCGTCTACTGGAGATTTATAATCAGCATCCTAATTAAGAAATGTTTTATAATTTTATTGGTCCAAGTTTAGTAGCTAGCTTTCCAAATTAATTACTTAAATAGTTCTGGACCTTTTTTCTCGATTAAAGGGTGCATATATTTGTCCAAGTAACAATGAATCTGCTAACGATGAATAATTAAAATGTGGGACCAAATTCAAAGAAAAGTACGCAGTGCCAAATATAAATGAAAAATTAAATAAATTGAATTGTTTTCAGAATATATGATCATAAAACATGTCGTCAAAACTCTTACATATATATGGGGCTCAAATATGAATTGTTTTACGAATATACTTGTGTAATATTAAATTACTACATATACTCCTGCAATAAGAAAAAAAGTTGGAGACATTGAATCCATAAATGAGGGGTAGGGCTTGATGGCGGCTAGAGTTTCTTGAAGAAAAGATGTGGTGGACAAAGGTGGAAGAGGGTGGAGAAGTGAGACGAAGAGGAGGGGTGAAGAAGGCAGAGAAAAAATGAGAGAAAGCTGGCGGTGCGGATCACCTTGCTCCCTTGGAAGGGAGTGGAAAACAAGGGCGAAGAAGCGGACGGTCGCTGGCCGGATGAAAACGACATGAGATGAAAGGAGAATGAGTGGTTGAGGCTGAGGCAGCTAGGGCATTTTCTTTTCCTCTCCCTCTCTCTCTCTCTCTTATCTACGATGACCAACACAAGTCCCCTCTCCTCCTCTCTCTCCATAAATTAAATTTAAATTTATTTTATGTCACATAAGTGATTTCTCTCTCTTCTTTTATTACACATTCCGGAATGAAAAAATTCATGCCTATAATTTAATCAATATGTCAATTAGAAAACATTTCTTTTAAAAAAAAACTTTCTAATTTGGAAATTATTGTACATCCGAACAATTAAATTAAAAAATTAACACGTCAAATTAGAAATAAAAAAAAATCTCATATAAATACTCTAAGACTGAACACGAATAACTTAACCATCATAGAAATATATATATATATATATATATTAATTTGTTTAAAATGTGATATGCGCTATGTTTATATGCACATAAAATATAATGGAATTTGATACATCTTTACCGTTCATAAAAAATAACTTGAGATTTACAACAATCTATATTCAACAGTCTTAATGGTATATCAAATAATATTCTAAGTTGCATGAAATTTATTTATATATATAATCCTGGATGGGTTTGCTACTGTTCATTGCAGCGCTGGCTATTTATCAGCCGTTCAATTTCAATCCAACGAACTGTGATGAATCCGGATCTATATCAGCGTGACGCGTGTTGTTTCCTTCATTTTGCTTTCGACCCTCTGGCAACCGCTTCTTCTTCCTTCATTCCCCACGCCTCCGTCTCGACCTAACCCAAACCCTCGGCCTCGGCCTCGGCCTTTGCCTAACCTAAACCTTTCCTTCCTCTTCTCTCCCGTCATTTTCTCCTCCGCCTATCCTTCTCTTCTCCCCGCAAACCCTTCGCTTTTCTTAAACCTCCGGCTTCATCCTCTTCTCCGCCGCTTCCTGCTCTCTTCCGTTGCCCAAGCTTCTCTCCTCCGCCTATCCGTCTTCTCTCGCTTCGCCTAACCTCTATCCCGTCGCCCCTTACTCCGCCTCACCCCGGCCTCTCCCTTCCGCCTCACCTGTCGCCGCCTCAGTCCGCCTCACCCGTCGCGGTCCAGCGGTGCTCTCAAAGCAATCAGGTTGGTACAATTTGAAACAAATTTCTAAGTTTGTGCAAAAATGAGATCTCTACATTTGTGAGAAATTAGATTTCTAGGTTTGTAAATTGATACGGTTTCAAACAGATTTGTAAGTTAGTGAGAAAATTAGATTTCTAGGTTTCTCAGAAATTGGGCTTCGAGATTTGATTTCTAGGTTTCTTCAGAAATTGGACTTCTAGGTTTCTGCAGAAAATGGACTTCTAGGTTTGATTATCTATACTTGAAAGTTCGTTCGTACCTTATTTAAATTGAACGAAGTGGTTTTTCTTTTCAAATGATGGAATTAGAAAGTTTTAGTAATCAATTTCAGGATTTTTGCAAGTTTTGTCTCTGATAATGTAGTTGTGCTTGCCCTCCTGCTCCTCACTGTCTCCGCTGGTCAAGCTCCAAGGTGCTCTCTCTCCGATTCTTGGGGGCACCTTCAGTTTTGCATGCTTTTTCTAAAAATGTTTATGTTCCTGTACAGTCTAATAAAACAGGGAAAGCACCAGTTGTGTGCTGGCTTGAGCTGTTTTCCTTTCTGTAAAGTTTTTGTTGTTCTTTAATTTTTTTTCCTAAAGTATCAGGGTTAGTTTAGCAATTATACATCAAATTCTGCTCAATGAATTCCTTAAGTCGTTTCCTGGATTGGTGGGTATTGTTTCTGTGAACTGTGATACATATTTGTGCTGAACAAAACTGCAACTTTTCTTCAATTTAAATAATCTAATTGTAATCTGCTGTTACTTTTGTTAAAAAGGAGGAGGATATATTAGACAAACTGGACAAGAAGACCAAAAGATATTTGCATGGCAAAAAAACAAACTTGGAGATTTGCTTTCTAATTTTCCTTTTCTTCGAAAAATCCACTGTGTTGCCATTGAAGTTTAGTAATATAATGTTTGTTGAATTTTCTTTATTAATTATTTCCAGGGTTTGAGGGATAAAATGTTATTTGCAATCAGCAGGGACCATTTTGCTGTTTTTTTTCCTAAAAAACCCTTGCGGTAGAATGGCTTTACGGGTTGCATTCGCATACTTGATTTTAGTTTGAATTTGGTAGTGGTTAGAGGCTTACTGGAGTTAGGGGCAGAATTGTCCATATTTGATTGACACCCAGTTCACTACACTTAGTTGTTGCATTGCAATTTGTTATATTTGAAATGATGTTGTCAACTTAGGAAATTAGTCCTTGTCATATCAACGTTTTGTGAGGAAGCCCATTTTAATATACTAGAATGATAGTTTACCACAACCAAACCAGTGTTGTTAGATGATCAACCAATTCTGTGTTGTGCGGGCTTCGATTGTTCTTGCTCTGCTCAACATGTACTTTGTGCATTCCAAATACCTGACAACGGACCTGAAAAAAACATGGTAAATGTTGGTACAAGCTTCGTCTTTTGCTGTTTTTTTTTCTTTTGTTAATCCAATTACTTCTTTGTTGAATTGCAATTTAAAAATTAAAAGATTTCTGCTCTTTTGTTTGTTTAGCACAACAGTCGTAGCCAGCTAAGCTATCAAGTCTTCTTGCCTTTGTCTACATGTACTGAGATAAAGTACTACCTTTGAACTTCTTCAGTTTTTTTTTTCTGAAGTGACTCAGCGCAGCGGCTCACTGGTTCTATTATTGTATCAATAACAGTGTTGTTGTCAGTGAGACAAAGTGCTTAATTGCCCTCAGCCTCCGTCTTAGCCTAACCTAAACCTTTCCTTCCTTATCTCTCCCGTCAGTTTCCCATCCGCCTATCCTTGTCTTCTCTCCGCAAACCGTTCGCCTTCCTTAAACCTCCGCCTCTTCCTGTTCTCTCCCGTCGCCCAACCTTCTCTCCTCCGCCTATCCGTCCTCTCGCTTTGCCTACCCTCTGACCCGTCGCCCCTTACTCCGCCTCACCCCGGCCTCCCTTCCGTTTTCTTTATTAATCTTCCAGTTAGAACGGAAGAAAGCAGTCCAGCGGTGCTCTCAAAGGAATAAGGTTGGTACACTTTCAAACAGATTTCTCGGTTTTCCCTAACTTCCCTCTGATTTTGAACCGCACAAGCTTCCATGAACAGGTAAGCTTTCATCAAATTTGTTTAAAGCGCTAATTCAAGGTCATTGATTATTTTGGTAAAGCCATAACATATTACACTAATTCAGGGTCCTTGATTATTTTGTTGAAGCCATAACCTATTAATTTTGCAAATTCACAATATGTGCAATACTATTCAGAAATTAAGAAGATCACTACCAATTGTTGTTTAGCCTATATCTTCGTCATTTTTACTTGGCCAAATTGCATGTTGTGCCAGTAAACTTTTGGTAGGAATAAAGAAAAGCTCTCTTCATTAAGTATATCTTCACTTGCATTTTATGAAAAAAATCAATATTATGTTAATTTGATAATAGATGTGCCGTTTTCCTTTGCGAGCTTAATGCAATTTATCTGTCTGAAACCTTTGTAAATTTAAGCAAGTTACCAGCAGGAGCAGAAAGAATCAATTTTTTCCTCTCTTTGTGCATTTATGCAATTAACTTCTTGATATCAACTGTTTCTTACCTTCTTGATCTTTAGTTCTATTCATTGTTTACATTCGATTGATCCCAAACAGGGTCAGAAATAGTTGATACGATACTGTGTTTATTTCAGCTTTCCATTGATACCAGAAGACTAGCTGAATTACTGGAAAAAAGTTAATTTTTTTTCATCTACCAGCACAATTGCTTGGGTGTTTCAAATAATAAAAATTGGAGTCAATTATTTCAAAAAAAGGAAGAAGCAAAATCGGACTTGAATTTCTTTATAAAAAGAAATAAGAATCCTTCGGAAGTGTACCATCATAAGTTTGGGAACTGACACTAAAATTTGAGTATTTCATCCCTTATGTGGCATAAACACAATTAAATTGTATAAAGCATGGTCAACTGGTACTAATCTTTTTGTTTGAATTTGAACTACAAGGGCAGAAAAATTGTTGGCTTTATTTCCATATACAGTTGCAATACTGGCTTAATTTTCTTCCTTTAAACACAACAAA
This sequence comes from Carex kokanica, assembly GCA_025461125.1. Classification (NCBI taxonomy): domain Eukaryota; kingdom Viridiplantae; phylum Streptophyta; class Magnoliopsida; order Poales; family Cyperaceae; genus Carex; species Carex kokanica. Next base: position 154,761 of record JAJGRX010000861.1, read on the forward strand.
GATGTAAAACCTTCTATTTAATCACTATTAATTATTTTTCATTACTTACAATGAGTAGCAGAGTTCCGGGATATGTCTAGGTACAAGAATTTATTCTTTGAATGCCTTTTTAGGAGTCATTAAAGTATTTTCAACTACAGGGACTGTAAAATTGTAGGCTTTCTTTCCATATATGGTTTCAACTCCAAAGAGATATTTCTCTTATTAATATTGTATCATTTAAGAGTACCTATTGTATATTTTTTTCAGATGAGGACATAGATGTCTGCTAATTGATTATATAATTTTTTATTGCATCCATTATTTTCAGGTCAAGCATGTTTTTCTTTGAGTTTCCTTCACTAGCAAAATCACTTGGATATGTAGAGCAAACATCATTCATCTGTGCGGGCGGCAATACTCGAAGGTACTTTTGTAGATGTTTTATTGCAGTTGGCCAAAACAAAACTTTCTTTGGTCCTTTGTTGTTTCTATTGGCTCCCTTTATTTCTTCATCATATTTTGCCTTACAGACTAACTATTTATTATGCCAAGTGCTTTTGAATTAGTCTGAACTTTAGCATATGTTTAAATCAAACTAGAATTTTTTTAAATCAATGTATTGCAAAACGAATATGCTTTTTTTTTGTGTGGGGAAAGCGTTTTCCAAACTTATATCTTCATTCAATAATTTTTTCTTTAAATACAACAAAGATGTAATACAATAAATTTCATGCAGAAATTCTAATATAAATGCTCAACATCGAAGATAATACTTTTTTTTAATATAAATGCATAAATTTCAAGATAATACTTTTTTTTAACAAAAATAACACTTCGCTTTTTCATGCGGCACCAAGCTTCTAAAAGAGTAGCATAACTGCTGGAACTTGATTTAAGATTTACGTATTTACTCTCATTTTTGTACAAGGATTTCAGTTGTAACCTTCGCCTCAGGAAAATTATTCTTCAGCAAGATTTCAATTGACGCTTTCACGCTTTACACTTTACTGTTTCCATAGGCGTTCAGGTATCTTTCGCCATTTGTTTATTTTTTGGAAATATATAATTTGAAATTTGACATGCTTGATAAATTTAGTTTAAGAAATATATCATCTATACTTGAAAGTTACGTTGTGGATGACCACTATTTTGTCACCCTAAACATCTATTTTATATATATAATGCTGGAAGGGTTTTGCACTGTTCATCACTTTTTCAACCGTTCACTTTGTATCGGACGGTCTACATCAATCTAAATCTCTTCCTTTGACACCTGTTTCGGAACAGCTTATCTTCCTCTAGAATGAGAAATAGAATCGACAATTCTTCTCCGCCATTCTTTTTTCATTTTTCTCCGCCTTTCCTCTCTCTCTGCACTCACTCCTCCGCCTCCAATCCGCTTTTGTCTTCTTTCTTCTTTCTCCTCCAGTCCGCTTTTATCTTCTTTCTTCTTTCTCCGCCTTTCTCTCCTGCCGTGCTTTTCTCAGCCCTACCCTCTTTCTCAAACCTACCCTCTTCCTTCGCCTTCCCTCTTCCTTCGCCTTCCCTCTTCATCTGCCCTTTCCGGAGCATCAGCTTGAGTTGTTGAGCTCATGGATCAGAGGTACATTTAGCTTCTAAAAGTTTTTCATTTGGGTTAATTTCTTCTGATAAACCTTTTTAGTGTATGTGCTAAATTGCATTTGTTACAGCTATGATGAAAGAAGCTAGCTATCACAAAAGGAACCCTTGAGAAGCTTAGTCATCAGAATTTTCAGGTACCTAATGTCCTCTGAATCCCCTCTTTCTCTTTGTTATTTCCTTCTACTAACCTTCATGAATTGATAGGCTTTCTTTTTTTTCTCTATTGGAGCAGTGTTTTCAGCTGAAATCGATGTTCTCTCTGGTCTCTACTCGCCTCTCCTATCTTGGTACGAATATGTTAATGCACTGAATTGGCAGCTGAGTACAAAAATATTAAATGACTGAGTAAATATGAAGGTTATTAAATGGCTAGCTCATCATCCATCTCAAAATTGTTTGATTCGGTTTGTTTTTTGCTGTTAATCGAAATATATTTGTCAAATTTTGAGCTTATTTGTTATTTATCTGGGGTAAAGGTTCATTCTTGATTTAATAGTCGTGGATTGTGAAAAAGAAAAATAATTACGTATTAAGGTACTAATTTGAACATATGAGTTTACTCCAGCTTCAATAGATTTAAAATTAAGATCAACCAACTTTTAGGGTACTAATTTGAGGTCCTTTTAGCATGGACAAGCTGGTAGTATTAGTATACTACAATAAAATTACTCATATTTATGTGATGAACATATGAGTCTACTCCAGCTTGAATAGTTTTAATTGCAATATTTTTGTTTAGAAATTGCAATTTATAGAGTTTTTTGTTGATTAAAAACTATTATTGCATTTTTCCTTTTAAATCAGTTGATGAGAGTCATAAGGGTTGTAAGTTTGTAGAATGGAATCAAAAGAATTGATATAAGGAGTAAATGTTTGTATTTTGGTTTACAAAATGCAATTCAGAGTTCTTCGTTGATTGATTAATATAAAACCTATATTCCAATATTATATAGGAGCAATCTTTCATTTTCAGCTGTACTTATAGTACAAAAGAATAGTACAAAAGAATTCTAAAAGTTTTTCATTTGGGTTAATTTCTTCTGATAAAACTTTTTAGTGTATGTGCTAAATTGCATTTGTTACAGCTATGGTGAAAGAAGCTAGCTATCACAAAAGGAACCCTTGAGAAGCTTAGTCATCAGAATTTTCAGGTACCTAATGTCCTCTGAATCACTTTTGTTACTTCATCACAGATTGTAATACATACTTTAATACATCTTAGTACAGTTTTTCTACCTGGCATTGTCACTATTATTGGTCGTTATTTTGTTTTATTCTATTATCAACCTTTACCCCAATTTGACAAAGCGGTAGTCTAGCCCCTATATATGTGATATTAAACCCATTATATTGCATTAGAAACAAAATAGGAACTTCATAAATTTCTAATTCTTCATGATCAACAATGAGGCATTATGAAGAATGCTATGTTACAATTGGGTAAGAACAAAGTTTTCATAGCCATTTTAGATATAAGGAGATGTTGTTGACAAGCTGGAATTAATAAGAATGATAAAGTGGTCCTTTTAATTTTTAATATGGAATTGATGATTAATTAGATAAGGTTTTTTGTTTAATTAAAAAAAGGGGAAGTATGAAAGAATTTCTGATTTAGATAGGGGAATAAGATATAAGCTGTACAAGTATCACGCCCCCTATTAAATATGAATTACATTAAATCTACAAAGCAAAAGACTATACATTATGTGTGAATTATATTACACTACTCATGTTTTAGTTTTGTAAGCTAATCAAACCTACTTTTGATCTTTTATTGCATATAAGGCGGATTGTGGTGCTGTTTGGCAAAATACAAAACAAAACAAAGATATAATGTTCCTCTTAGATATCTCATAATTTGAGTGATTTAAAGTCAAGCCAAATTTGGTTCGTGGCTATTTGAAGCCAATATTTATATGCTTTGAGATCGTGCATAGAGGATTTGAATGGTTCAGATTTTGCACAGATCCACTCAAATTTTGAGATATCTCAGAGGGTACGAATTCCAAAATATAACTTAAACAGCGTGGGCCCTGAAGTCTAGAGAAATTGAGAAAACGAAAGGACAACAAAGGAACGGCTGATAATAAATAGTTCACGAGCCTACTGAGTTTATCGGTCAGAACGGAAGAGCATAGAATACACGTACGTGTCTAAGGTTCAAAAATTAAAATTGCTTCCTGTAACCTTCCAGTAACATAGATTTCTCTTTTTAGGAGAAGATCTGGGTTGAGCACAGCCTTCGCCTCCTAGCTGTTCTCTTTTGTGTTGTGCCTGGGTAAGCAATATACAAACTTAAATATCACCATTAAAGTATCTTTTCTTTACAAAACTATAGCTATGAAACTGCTATTCTTTTACTTACTGTATTGAACTGTTAGTTATTCTTTATTTCAGGTAGGAAATAGATTATAGTTAATAATATACAGGGTCAAGTCTCTTTTGTTGTTTTCCTATATGTTTTTTTTCTTAATTATCTAATGAAAGGCAAAAATTTACAAGTATTTAATAAAGGTGCATATGCACATCTGTATAGGTCTAAGTTTTTGTTTCATGAAGGTTCAAATTTTTTAAAACCATTTTTTATTTTTATTTTTGGTTTTTTTGGGCAAATGAAAGTTTATTGATTCTACTTTTTTTTATAAGTTGTTATACTGTTACATAAATAAACAACTTCTCCTATTTATATAGTCAACAGTCAATAGAGATATATTAAAATTTAAAAAAGGGTACTTTGCGTGTAGTTTCCATTTATTCAAAATTTCATCTAAACAGTGAAATACTTATGTCTCCTTACTCAGTGGCAAGAAAAATATGGAAAATGGAGATAATGTGCATCTAAGGTGTCCTTCATTCAAAGAAAAAATGGCAAGCTCAGTTTCAAAAAATTTATAATTACAAATTTTACTGGTAAGAGAAATAAAGAAAACCCTACAAGCTCAAAGTTAATGCCTTTGACTTTGTAACAAAATTGATATTATTTACTATTTCAATTTGTTGAAATAGGTCTAAGACAATAAGAGGAATGATCCTACATGTATTTCCATTTTTTAAGCATTTATATCTATTTTTCTTTGCTGGTCAGCAGTTTCTGCAAAAAAAGTTGCCCTTTTCTATTTTGCGACATTGAGCATTGTTTTTTTCTACAATTGACCTACTGAAAAAGTCAGGCCAGGTTACTAGGATCGTACCACTATGTTGCTGGTATATTATGGTACAGTATCAGAATATTTATTTAGGTCTTCAAAAATGATACATTGGCTTAGAGCTGGCCAGTACCGCATGAACCAGTTTTGGCTTTGAAAAATAAGTGTAAAAATATTTCTTTGATGGTAAAGGGAACTGGTGGGGGATAATGCGCCATTTTTTGTTCCAAAATTAAAAATAAATAATAAAGGGTAATTAGTCTCAAATTTCTCCAAGTCATGTTTGCTCCTAATTGCAGCATCTAACAACTTGAGCATGTTATCAGGATTAATATTAATTGAATCAGCAAGAGCGCCAATAAGACTCCCCTTTGAACAATAATGCAGAAAGTAGTAGCTCAGCGGCTCTTCAAGATCTGGAGAAGAGGTACCATATTTAATTGGTTGAATGTGTTCTTCTGTATTTACTTCTATTTTTTTCTAAAGGCCCTTTTTAAATTAATGGACAGGTTAAGATTTTACACAAGAAAGCTACTAAAGTTGTGTACCCTTAATAGCATCCTACAAAGTGTTTTTAGCATTGAAGCGGATTATTCTTTTGATGATGTAAGTGTAATAGCATATTCTTCTACATACTTGGTACGTTGAGCTCTACACCAACTCGAAGAAAGTACGGTTTAGATTTGCATAACAATTATGCAGTGCCTCTGTTTGATAAAAAAATAGTTGCTTGATAATTATACTTAAAATATGCTTCATTAAGTGATAAAAGGGCTTTTGTATTTACAAGCGAATATCTTATATATTCAATTAATGGTATACTATTGAACTACGCTTACGTTGAGCCTCAATTAGAAGAGAAAATTTTTTGGGACCCTGTTAGTTGGGATGAAAGGATTAGTTGTCATTATGGTTCATTAGGTCTTTGAAGAAACTTTATGACGAAGCAATTACTTGAGTAGTCATATATTGGCCAGACGTCTCTTATTCTAGCTTTTAAATTATTGGATGCTTAATTTGGATCGGAGATTTAAATGATGAGGTATCAAAAATTAAAAGGACATACAAAGTCAAGGTGACAGAGGGAGAGAGTACTTTCAAGTCCTATTTTAGTTCATTTAACATAAAAAAGAATGAGAATAAGTATTTCCAACTTTTGTTGTTTTTCAGAAATTAAGTGATTTTTGTTGTTATTTATCATAAATTAAGTGATTTCAAACGACCAACCTCAACATAATCAAAATATAAATACTTCTCAATATATTAATTTAGTGTACTTCTAAGTAACTCGGGTTGTTAGTAACTAATTTAGTGAACTTCTAATTTGTTAAGTGATTTGTGTTGTTATTTTTCAAAAATGAATATGCTCTTAATTCATGAAGTAACAATGTAGAGTAATAATTTTAATTCATACTTTTAGTTCCAAAGACAGAGATACCGAATTGGGAGGAGAGCTTCTGGAGGTTGTCGAAGCTCAACACACCGGCCCACAAGGATCGTGGAAAGGATATCGTGAGCTTTTCACTTCCACTACTCAAACCATTTGTAAAGCTCTTGAATTCTCTGTAAGTTATAATTATTAATTAAACGGAGCTTTGAAATAAACCCAGAGATTTTTATAATATTTGCGAAGGATGGCAGACACTCTTTCGGGCTATTTAAAAAGACACCAAACCTTCAAAGCAAAAATGACTATATTACCCCCGGACTATATTACCGACATCATAGAGGCTTGAGTTTAGAAACTAACTATATTGCTCCTGATTTTGTCATCTCGGACCCAACCAAATATTATATGCCTACAGCATAGAAGCTTGAAGCCAACATAGGAATATTCTTTGTTTACTTTTAGCTTGATTATTTTGATTTGGAGAAAATGCATAACACATTAATGGTAGAGCTGAAAATTGTCCCATTTAATTGAATATATATTTTCATCAGATTAGTTTGAAGGTGTTATTAGAAAGTAAAATTTAGTCTCAGAATATAGTATAATTCCACGAGTGCCACACATTCTAACCTGCCTTGGTTTTTAAAAGATTTAAATTATTGAGTGTTTTTTTGCAAATGTTTAGCATAATTTTGAAAGAACTTTGAATTAGTTATTTAATTATTTGAAATTTAATTATGAGAAGACTGATGTTGATTTTGGTTGTTGAGATGCTTCCTGACGAAGCCTTCACAGTTGTGCAAAAATCCTATGATGCAAGAAAGGTATAGTAAAACAATAAGAAAGCTGCTATTTGGTGCTAAATACAGTCCAAAGTGTGAAATTGTAGATGATATTTAGGTAGAGAAAATTAACAAAATAGTATTGTTATGGAATTGTTCAAGTTTACAGTATATTTACTTGGTTTGAGAAAAATTCTACAGTTTTTCTCTCTCTATGTGATGTGGAGAAATGCATTAATTTGATACAACGAATAAAGATTGCTATTTTGTTCTTAGTGATTAGGAAAGATGTATTCCGCTGATATAAGTAGAGATCTAGAATTAAGCAATAAGAATCGAACTATCAATCGGTTTGTACATTAGACTCTCCATTGTATCTTATATATAGTTGTACGTTGTGCTGTAAATGCATATATAATTTATTGTACTATGTGTTCATGTCTTTCTGCAAAATTTTATAAGATCTTTAATCAACCTTTACTTGGAGAATGTGATATAGAGACGCAGCGGAGCGCGTCTTACTGCTAGTTTAGTATAATGTCATTCATAAGGCTGACAACATGCCTACACGTTTCTTTCTATTTTTTGAATTTTTTCTTAATTTTTTTTGTCAAACTAGAAACTATCAAGATAATAATTTCACTATCCTCTGAAAAAATATATCGTCAACAACTAATATAATAGAATTTTTTTTATGATAGCATCGGATACCGCGGATCAAGTCGGAATAGGACAAATTAACGCACCTAATCATAATTAATATGAAATTGTGAACCAACAATCAAACTCCTCATGGTCATTGATTAATCATTACATAACAAGAGAAAACGTGTCCTCCCAGGTACCTGACTCGAGCAAATTGAAACGGACAGCTCAGATTAGCTCAAAACAGTGCCTATTCGGTGATGGCGCAGGAGGCAGTTTTATTTGGATCCGTATCCTCTGCATTAATTCAAAAGGAAATATTTTGAGTTGATGAATTTCAACTGTCTAATTTTGAACGGATCTAATCCAGCTCGTGTCTATAACATAGGGGTCCTTTAATATTAGTGCAGATCTAATTCACACGAATTTTAAAACAAATTGGACAGTCGAGATTCATTAACTCAAAAGATTCTCTTTTGAGTTAATGCAGAGGATACGAATTCGTTTTATTTGTGCTTTGTCGTACCAAGTTAATCCTGACTCATTACCTTGTCATTACCTAGTCATCACCTCCACCAAAATCTCTTTTAATATTTATGAAACTTTGGCTAATGATTGAGCCAGTGCGGATTTAATTATCTAATTAATAAATTATTGGATTAGAAGTTTACTAATATTTGGTACAGTTGACAATCTTCAAAGAGGTGAAGGATTCAAATTAAACCCAATAACCCTGCTTATAAGTAATATATACCCTAGCCATTTCCAACCATCAAAGAACTACTGGTTCAATGGCAAACGAAATTGACCCAGATAGAACCGCATTCCATTTCCAACCTTCAAAGAACTGGCTCAATGGTAATCGACTTCACTATTTCTTTGCTTTTCATTTCTTGAGAAGATGAGTGTTCTGTTCTTAATTAACTATTTCTTTCTTTGCATGTGGTGCACCACCGTCTTCTGATTAATTTGGGATTTGATAATCGACCAAATAGATCCATGTGGTATATGTTTCTCTCATCACTTTTTATTAACTCAAGTATTCTTTAATTAAAGTAATTTGATTGCTAGAAACAATTAAGTCTATATATGGTATGAATTATGATGGATAAAGTGCTTTGTTCGATAACTACTACTCGAATCAGTCACTTACACGTGGCACATTTTCATTGGATCCTCCCAAAACTAAAATTTCTTTCGAATATAACTATTAGGCCCACTGTACTACAAGGGGCTATACCACTTTTTCTACCAGTACAACCCAAAGGGCCCACTGTGGGGCAACATCGCGTGGGGCCACTCCGTCTCCACCGACCTCGTCAACTGGGAAGCCCTCGATGTCGCACTTGACTGCACCGATCCGTTTGACATTAACGGGTGCTTTACTGGCTCCGTCACCTTCGTGGCCGGTGAGCCCGTTATACTCTACACCGGCTGCGATGACAAAAAGAGACAGGTGCAGAACATCGCCTTCCGGAAGAACGGGTCAGACCCGTTGTTGCGAGAATGGACCAAACCGGGTTACAACTCGATTATGCTTCCCGAAGGCGATATCGACCCAGCCAATTTTAGAGACCCGAGTACCGGATGGTTTGGTCAAGACGGGTATTGGAGAGCGGCGGTTGGAGCTAACCTGGAGGGAAGAGCTGAGATTCTGTTATACAAGTAAGCATTTCAAATAAACTATTTACCTGTTTGAAATTGGAATTTCCAAAGGTCATACCAGCAAACATGAATCCTCATTATCTAACTTTTTATTGTGCAGGAGTCTGAACTTTGTAAATTGGGAAAGGAATGAGTTTCCATTGCACAAATCTCAAAACTGTGGCATGTGGGAATGCCCTGATTTTTTCCCTGTATCATTATCCAGTAAAGATGGGTTAGACATAGATCCATCAGTTAACACAGGAAACATAAAACATGTTCTGAAAGTGAGCCTCGCGGAAACCTTTCAAGATTACTACTTAGTCGGCATGTATGACGAGAAGAAAGATGTTTTTGTACCAGATGAGGGGTATGAAGATGATTACAAGACTTGGCCCATGATAGATTACGGGCACATTTATGCTTCTAAGTCTTTCTTTGATGGCAAAAAGAATAGGCGTATTCTTTGGGCTTGGGTAAATGAGTCGGATAGTGAAGCAGATGATGTCAAGAGAGGCTGGTCTGGTATACAGGTCTGTGTTTTAATGAAATTCGGTACGCTTTTATTATTATTTAGTTTGCTTAATTGTGGTATATCATTCTCTCTTTTGGCAGTTTTTGAAATTTCTAAGGTTTCATTTTCCAACCTTGTTTTCTAGACATTCCCAAGGGCTATCTGGCTGGATACCGATGCAAAGCAACTAATTCAGTGGCCCATCGAAGAGATAAAATCACTCAGGAAAAAGCAAGTCCAGTTGTGTGATTTTCAATTGCAATCTGGTGCCAGATATGAAATCAGTGGGATATTGACTTCCCAGGCAAGTTGATAGTTGTAGAGAGAGAGAGAGAGAGAGATAATATAATTATGCAAAATTTAAGATTTTGCTGGATCTGACAGTACCAATACTAAGATCACTGATGATTGTATCTAGCCGGCCTATAATCAAACCCGATTGTTGGTATGTATCAATAAAGTGATATATTGCCTAATACCTGCATAGTGGTATGCTATTGTTATTTGGTACCATAGTACTTTGGATGTTTTTACCTAGTTTACTTGATAACTAAGGCCCAAAAAAAAAAACAATGTCATGGTCCAAAAGCTGGAATAAGGTATATCTGAAGTCAGGCATTACATTAAAAATGATAGGTAAACTAGATTTGGAAAGATCTGCAGTGCCAGAATTGTTGATCTTAAAAGGTATGTGAAGTTAAAGAAATGTGCGCATTAGTTATATAATAGAAAAACAAACTGCTAGTATCATGGACTGGTAGATTTAGTGCAAAACAATTTCATTGAACAATGTCATGTCATTTTCACGGACTTGATTAGTTACTAATAACAGGTAGATATTGAGGTAGAATTTGAACTACAAAGCCTCGAAGGTGCCGAATCATTGGACAATTCATATCTTCTAGATCCTTCCAAGCTCTGTGATGAGATCACACCATTTGATAAGGGAGGAATTGGCCCCTTTGGCCTTTTTGTACTGTCTAGTGACATCAATGGGGCCCAAGAAGAACACACTGCTATCTATTTCAGAATATACAAAATCTCTGATAGATACATGGCTTTCATGTGCTCTGACCTAAAAAGGCACTCTTTCTCAACTTCTTATCATAAATAACAAGGCAATTTTCATGTATTCCCCTGCAACATATTAAAAATCTGAAAGTGCATACTGTCAATTACCTCATTGAAATATGCAAAAAGCCCCAAAGTGTTCCACCTCTGTACAAAGTTGCATGTTAGATATATAATATAAATAGAGGGAGAGATGTTGGTCCTGGTATATGGGAATTGTCATTTATTGCATTATTTGGGGACAGAGAAAATCAAGGTTCTGTATATATATTTAGTAGACAAAATGCCAACTTCTCAAAAAATGTCAGGGTCATGTATATATATATTTAATTGTTAAAATTCCTACTAATAAAAAATGTCAAGGTTCTTAGGGGCACATATGAATTATATATTTTTTTTCTTATTCTGTTTTTGTGTCCCAAAATTAGCTCATCAAGGAGAGAGGGTGTTACCAAACCTGCATATGGTGCCTTTGTTGGAGTAGATATAAGCAAGGACAAAAGAATTTCACTAAGAACCCTGGTATATATTTTGTTCAGTCCTATTTTATCACAATCTCTAATTCATACTTAGTTTATTTTATTTGTAATACTTCATAGTCAGGGGTTACTGTAAAGGAACACTTAAGCCACAACAATCTCGAAATAAACCATCAGGGCTATTGCCATCCTCAAGTGACTTGTGATAGAGCTTTTACAGTCTTATATAGATTTTCGTTCAATTATTAAATGCCCAAAAAAATTATTAAACAACGCACTACAGAAGAAAAACAAAACAGGCTTTTTTTTAGTTTGTTTCGTTGTTTCTATTCTTGGTCTTGGTAAAGGTGGCAAACCTCAGGTTTTTATATGTAAATTCTCGATAACAGATAGATCATTCAGTCGTAGAGAGCTATGGAGGTGGTGGTAGAACATGTATGACACTGCGGGTCTACCCGAAACATGTGTTGACTGGTCAAACCTCAGGTCTTTATGTGTTCAACCATGGCTCTCAAGAGGTGAAGATTAGAGAGCTCAATGCATGGGAGATGGCAAAGGCTCGTGTAAATATTGAAAATGATAATTTTATTAGTAAGGAATATATTTAAGTTAGTAAAAGAGTCTTTCTTGTTTAACATTCATTTAAGTGGCTGTGATGAGCAGATTGATAGAAAATTTGTTGCAAGTCGAGAACAATTAATATTTAAGAAAGCATTAATGTGATGCTATAGTAATGTCTGAGTATTATTTTCTAATAATTATTTTTCCTTTCTTGACGATGATCGATTATATGAACTACTTTATTTGTCATTTGAGTTATTAAAGCTTCATTATTAAATTCTTGAAAAAACTAAAGACATGGTCACATGACGATTTGAGTTCCTCAAACTAAATCCAAATTAATAATTTTCTGAAAAAATAGACCGTGCCTAGACGGGGCCCACATAAGCTCGTTTATAAGCTCCTACTTACATTCACAAAAAGCTGAGCTGCTGATCTTGTTTGCTTTTCCCCATTTCACCTACCAACTGTGGAATTCTTAGGTCCCGACCGTCCGATCAGAATGAGCAATAAAAATTAATAGAACAAGCAATAAAAATTCTGATGACAATAATTTTTTATTTACACATGGTTTGGCATTCAATCATTGAATCCAGTGTATGAACTTGGCGTATTTTAGATGCCTTTTTGAATTCTATGTCAAGCTCGATCATGGTATTCAAAATTGTCGTCGGTCCAGCGGTCTGAATTAATCGTTCTAGCGATAGATGTTTGGTGTCCAGAACTTTAGCTTTTATTTGCAGCAAGGATTAATGAGTGAGGATAGTACAGATTGATCTCTACTGTGGATTAATATTTTTATTTTGTAAAATTAAAATAATTAATCTGAACCGTTCAATATAATTTTCATATGAAAATAAACTTGCAGACTAAATTTTTTATCTTTTTAGAATTTTTTTACTATTTTTTAGATATGTAGAAAATCACTACTTTCAAATAGTCTAGAATTTGTATATCATGTGATTTTTTACCTAGCTAAAAAATAGTAAAAAATATAAAATTTTGTTATACATCTTCATATGTAGATTATGTTGGACGATTCAGATCCATTGTTTGGACTTTGAAAACATAAATATTGATCCATAGTAAAAACTAACGCGTGCTACACATATTATTATAGCCTCACACAGGATTTAATTATATGTTTTTGCATCCAAGAAAAATTCAGATGAATAATTATGAGGCGTTTCGCAGAATTAAATTTTCCAATTTTGTGAGCAAAAATAATTTAGAAGACTATGATACGATAAGTATTTACTTTTGACAACAAACATTAGCTATAAAAAAATTATTTATTTGGCACTTAGTAACCAAATATTACTTTAACATGTTAGCAAAGGCACTTAAAAACAAGAAGTTGAAATATTAAAATGTTCAAAAGAAGAGAATCAGCTTTTAAACTAGTGATAAATACAATTCTCTCTATGTAGGAGGTCGCAAATATGAAACCCGAATGAAAAAAATCCCTTGTGGATATATTAAATAGTTAGATAGCTTGACATTAATATTGTAACATCGTAATATTACCATTTGACTTGGAATAATTGAGAAATTTCTTTGTTTTCTCAATTGTTGCTACATAGCTCAAAAATGAAAATTATTCCCGGATTGATTGCAGCAATGTTTGTGTTACACCTATGATTCAATTTAAATTGAACTATATTTGGGAGGTTCTTTTTAGGAAAACTTGTTTTGTGGCGCTTTTCTCTTTGCATTTTTTTAGGAAAAAAAAATAAGGATTATGTCCTTTTGATTAAATTTTCAGGTAAAATTATTTGTCAAATAGAAGTATTTCTGTAATACACTGAAAATAATAATGAAAAATCAAAATAGCCTTTTTGTATGTGCTGCTCAGATGAGGTGCCGCGCATTCTTCCTTACGAGTCCCTGTCTTAGAGCATCTCCAACCCAGAAATTCATTAGAAATTAATTGCCGCTGCCAACTAGACATTAGAAATTAAAGTTAATTTTAATTTTTTAACCCCTCCATCCCAACAATTGTTTTTTAACTAATTGAACCTGAATTTTAACCAATCAATTAACCAGCGTGTCATTAAGAAAACGTTTTCTTTTAAAGCAAATTTGCTAATTTAGAAACTGTGAAACATCCTAACAATTATATTAGCAATTTAAAAACAATCATCATTATAGATGCTCTTACGAATACACTGTGCCACGTCAGCAAATGACAAGAGGAATTTATTTCGAATATTTAGTGAATTCTATTGTTGAAATCTCAGAAATCGAAACATTCTTAAACTAAATATTAAGAAAGTTGCGTGGTTGTTCGTGGAGTAAAATGAAATTACTTTTCTTTACCCCAAAAAAAGAAAAAAGAAAAAGAAAAGAAGGAAACTAATTTTTGCAATGGTAAACCTGTTTTATGCACCGTTTTCAAAATATTTCTGGCGCTGGGCCAAGAGATGTGATAAAGCCTGTAAGAATTTTGAAAACCGAAGATCAAATTTGGTATGGAATTTGAAAATTGAAGATGAAGTTCGAGAGTTTGAACCCAATTTGATCTATTCTTCTCATACGATGCCACAGAAAATCCATTTTGATATGAAATGTTGATTTAAAAAAAAAACAAACTTCAAGTTCGAATTCAACAAAAAAAAAATTAAAACCGAACTTCAAGTTCTGTTTCAACCCAAATAAAATAAAATAAAATAAAACCGAACTTCAAGTTCTATTTCAACCCAAATAAAATTTTCGAAGTTCGAAAGTACCATGTCCGTAAAGCTATATACAGGATCTTCTCTTATGCAAATAAACTTGGTTATGAAGGAGATTAAACTAAAAGTTTGCTTTCTAGTATAATTGAAGCTCTCAACGGATAGTTATATCTCTATATTTTTTAAACAAAATTATTAAAAAAACTTTCAAAATTTTAGACAATGTGATTCAAACATTTCACACATGGTTATGAATTATTTACGGACAACACGTAGATTTTTCTGACGTCATGTGCACCAATTAATTCTGATTAGTTTTTTTCTGCGTTTTACTTTACAAGTATTTATTGTAGATTGAGGTGAAGAGATGAATTAAAACAATAAATGAATGTTACATCTAATTATGATATATACCAAATTAAACTAAATTAGAAAAATATAAATACATGTATAACCATATATTTTACTCTATTGTAAGTGAAGACTCCCCTCTTTTTTTCTCCCCAATGTATAGTACACTATCAATAAGATATTTCGTATTTTTCGTATTTTAGGAGTATTGTAGGCAATTGTGTATTTTTCTTTTATTTAAAACCAAAATTGTTTATTAAAGAAAATTTAAAATTATAATAACAATTCAACAAAATAAAAATAATAATTTTATAATCAATTCATGCAATTTAACATTTCAATTTTCACATTCTAACAATTTTATCTTAATTTGAAAATTAAGTTTATGAATTATATTCGAAAATTAATTTGAAAATTAAAAGTAGAGAACAGCGTTGTGGCACACCAAGTTCAATTTAAAAGGAACATCACGAATACAGTTCAATTTAAATTGAAACATGGGTCTAACACAAATAGCAATGAATATTATATTTCTACTAAAGAATACATACTAAATCTATCAAACATGGGTACCAACCATGACTCACCATTAGAGAGGCCAAGCTGATGCTCATACTCCATATGCACCGTATGGGACTCCCGATCCACAAATAACTGGTTGCAGAAGTAGCAGCACATGTATTTCCATGATTTGTTAAGCCTAAACCAGGTGCTCCCTTCCCACCCACCTGAGCAAGCCTGTTCAGAATGCCCCAGGACATCAGAGACTGGGATATAAAAGAAGGTACCAGTGTCGTTGTCGACTAAACCCAGGTTCTCTCTAATGGTTGAATCCATGTTACTGAAGATTGGTCCTTCATCCAGAGTTCTTCTTGTCTATCTGATTGGGCTTCGCAATCAGAATACACTTCAGATGTGGTCTCATCACTGTCCTCATCACTATAACCGGCTTCATAATCAAATATGTCCTCTTCGCCTCTGATCTTTTCACTTGTGGTTTTCTGCAGAAACAGGCTACAAGATGTAAAGCATCATTTTAAAATTACCTCTAATCCCACAATTGGCCATAAAAATAAGGCTTCCCTGACCTACCAATCTCTGCAATCATAGCTGTCAGCTTTCAGTTCCTCACACTTTACTCAAAATATCACATGGGATCAATCCACTTGAGACATTTTGGGCAAGCTCAAGCTTAATTCTAGAAGCTCACAGCATTTGGTTTGTTTGCAGGAGCTCAAGTCGAGCATTGCTCAATATGTATATGTGTTGTCCATCCAGCCATTAATCTACCATAAGATGTCGACCATTTTGGACTGAATGTTTATTCATTCATGATTTTTTTAATAAGATGAATCTAATATACTTTGTAACTCAATAACACCAACAGAAAAGGCGATATATTCTACATTTTATTTGTTGGATTCATGCAAAACAATAAAATGAGACGAGTCAGTATTTGAGGTCAGGTTGAACTTGATCTCGAAACCTTTCCAGCTCAGATCTGATTGACTTGACTTATTTTATACAGACCAAGGATGTCATACAGTTGGCTCGCTCAAGCTGCACTTGCTTGCAGCTTTCAAAGGCGTGAACTCAACATGATTCAGGCTCTTCTAAAGGATGCCGAGAAGAAGCAGATAGCAGATGACAGGTAGAAGGAGCGGGTGAAGGTAGTGAGAGATGTTGCCTATTCAATAGAAGATGTAATTTTTTATTAAAAAAAAAAAAAATCTTCTATTGAGTAACCAACATCCTCACCTCCTATGGTCTGCAGAATCGGGCCTAGTCGGACCGGAATCGGACGACACCGAGCCGATTTTCAACCGAGTTATGCGGCGACTGATTTTTCAGCGAAAAACCGGGTTGAACAGGATTGACTCGGTCGAGTCAAGCGAGTCTTCATTCCAGACATCGATTTGGGGCGAATTGAGGCCGATTATGCGTTTTTTTTGCGTCAATTTGGGTTTATCAGGAACAGACATCGATTTGGGAAGAAAGAGAAACAGTAGTCGATTTGAGAAAGAAAGGGAACGAAGTGATCTCTGGAGAAGAAAAGGCACATAGATTCATGTTTTTAAATAGACATGGTGTACTGATCTATTGAGTATAGAAATAAAAAAGGTATTTGGTCTATAGTAAACCAGGGGCAACGAAAAAGCTCTGATGAGAATGAGGGTGGAGCCGACATTTTTCAAATACGCTAAGGCTGTGCTCCAATTAGGGTTAGAGGAGGAGAGGGTGAGGAAATTTTTAACTTTCACCTGCTCCACAATTTAATTTTGGAAGGAAGGAAAGACAGAGGAGGTGAATTTTTAATCCTGCGGAAGCCAAAACTGTCACCCCCGATTTGGGGTGTAGGCCTTTTCCCTCTCCTCCCTTCCCCTCCCTCTCTAATACAATTACTGGAGCACAGCCTAAGTTAATTACAAATTATTAAATATGCCCACGATTCGCTGGATTTATTAAATATGCCCAAACCGGCCAATAATTGACCGGTCCCGATTAAAATTCGATTAAATAGCTAAAATGCTGAAATCTAACGCTAAAAAATTGAATTGTTTTTTAAAATATTTGTTAGAAAGTACGCTACGAATAGGGCTGATTTTGTGCTAAAATACGGTAAATTTACTAAAATGCTGAAATTACAATAATTATGTAGAATTATGCTAAAATACGGTAAATTACGCTAAATTACGTATGAATAGGGCCGATTTTGTGCCATCTTTCATAAATCATAAAAAATAGTAAAAAAATAATCAAAATTGGTATTCTACAAGTTCATTATATAACTAATTTACTGAGCTACGTAGATTGGAGAATAGAAATGAAAATCTTAATCGGAAACTTCAACTGAAGTTTTGAGACTCAATAAAGAAATACATTAAAAGTCATTACACCTACTGTACACTAAACTTACCTCCTAGTAGCTCTACTTTCCTACTCCTAAGCCTATTTTCCTTTCTTTACATATTATCTTATAGCCGTATAGATTCGAGTAGCTGCTTACCCAACTTACTTAACTACTTGACCTAGTACCATTAGACTGTGCGTGCCCATAACAATAGAAAGAAGGAAGCTGCATTCCATATTTTATACCTCGGCCTTTCATATCGTCAGTGCGATGCCAGAAATGTCAGCTATGAAATGCGCACTTTTGAGCTGGCCTGAAAGCCCTATGGATTTTGGATTGGAGAGTATAGGTGGTCGTCTAATTCTTATCAATAGCCGAGAAAAGCCCTTGGTTGGTTCAAAACTCTCTCTCTCAAACTCTTTTTTTCCTAGTTATTTTCTAAAAAAATAACGTATAATAAGTACTGAATGTTCATTTGGATTGAAAAATATGCCTTCTGGCAAGTATTCTCTTTGCAACGGTCGGCCCAATTAGTGAATTCATTCACGAGCCTATAAAGCGAATAGGGAAGTGGGGGTCAGCTCAACATGAAACCTGTCTTCTTCGACGCAGCTAACCGCAAGAATTTCATTCACGTGTGAAACTGAGGCTGAGCTATACAGAATGAAGACCAGGGGAAATTTCTGCAAAATAAAGGCAATCCCTAAATGCTAAAAGTACCCATAAAAAACTCTTTGACCTGGGCTCAGACTTAAATTAGTCATTCCAAGATAAACCTAACGCGCAACGGACCAATTCACTTGAGTGAGACAGAGTAGAGTGGATGTTCTAGTACTGGAAGGAAGCTAGGGTAGTTAGGTGTTATCTATGATCTTTATACTGAAGATAAATTGCACTTGTTGAGATAAGTCAAGCTGTTCCTAACTCCGTATTTTAGATCTCAGTTGGTCCACTCAAGCGTACCAGATTGTTTGTAAGGTTTCGCGCATCGTTGATACTTGGATTACTTGAATGTAGGGAAATCTATTTTCTTGCTTATTCAGGTACGGCTGCTTTAAGGTTACTACTATAAAGAGGTAGTTTGCTCCATACTCTCCTACCTTATATGTCACTGACGTTTTAGAACCTAAGCCTTGTCTTTGCCCTTCTCTCACCTTCCTTGTACTGAAAGGTGTCCATCTATGGGGCAATTCATCCACCCAACCCGGATCGATCCTTAAGAACAAAGGCACATCACTACATATAAGATAATAAATCGGGCACGAAAGAAAAATCAACCTTATTGTTGGCAATCCCATGCTTGTTCGCTTCAACAAAGGAGATACCTCAGGGAAAAGCCTGACTCTATTCCGGACTTGATGCTGGAAGAGAGGGTATCGCTACATAGGCTAATAGGGCAGGGGAGGCAAAGCAACCTGACTTCAGGAGCTAACAGGCAATGGAGGTAAATCCCAACCTCGCTACGAGAATCCCTCGCTCCCTCCTACTCAGCTCTTTCAATACAGGATAGTCAAATATAGCGTAAGCAGGCCTGGAGCGCTACTGCCCAATCTCGTCCGGCTCCCTCTCCATAGCTGGATCCGAACTGTGACTAGATTAGTACAAGAAGGATAGTTAATAGCTTCAATGACTTCATGTTTTCTTTCCTAGGCAGGCCTGTTCCAGGTTGTGTACCCAAGACTCAAGGGGAGGTACCTGACAAGTACCCTTTTTATCAGCTCGCTAACCTGCCTACTTTCATGGATCCCCGCCCGATCAACATCTGTGGCTCTGCCTACTTTATGAATCTGTAATTTATACCATATCTTCTACGCCATACTTTTAAACGCCTCTCGTAATTCAAATCTGCAACATTGACAATTACGTGTTTCGAGTCATCTGGACACGGTCTTTCCATATCCCTGGACAAAATGTAGGAGTCCTCACACCCATAACAGTAGTACATTCTAATTAGTCTGTCCTTGCTGTAAGTTGCAAGTGCCGATTTTAGAGGGACCTATAAATTACAAAATACTAAATGTTATTAAAAAATCTGATAAGTGGCTATATTAAAAATATTTGTATAAAAAAATATATTAGCTTACTCCTTTATGAGTAATGGTCATCCTTCCTTTTTTGTCCCACTTCCATATATTCTTAGCGAGTACTCCTACATATTCTGATAAGGTAAAACAAAAGCTAAATCAAATGCATGTAATTGAGAGTACTGGAAGATCAAATTAGAGTAAAGGGTACTCGGCATAGGGCATTATCCTTATTGCAAGATCAACATTATTCTTGCATTTTTTTTTTATATAGATTGTTTGTTTTGGATGCATTTGGTTTGGTATAATCGACATAGGACATTATACTTATGTTTAGTTGTTCATCAAAAGGGCTGGTACTAGTTTGTCAGTTTTCGAGATATGATGCAACATTGAATAATCAGATCAAAATAAGAAGAGATTATAAGAGTTGAGGGATAAATAAGACAAATTCAAGTCTTTAGGGACAAATAAGAAAATTACATAAGTTATGAAGGATATCTAAGAAATTATTTCTTTATATAGTAAATTTATGTAATATACTGTGCATAAGAATAAAAACCCATAAACTACATAAGTTATGAAATATATCTAAGAAATTATTACTTTATATAAATTCAGCCACTTACCCGGAATGCGTTGAACTAGTAAATTGTCTTCCGATGATCGTCTTTTAGGATCAGAATCTTCCTTCTCACGTGCCTTTAACCATTTTTCAATCCCAATTTCAATTTGCCTTTTATCATTCAGTTCCTCTTTCACTGATAAAATTTTCTCAGCTATTTGTTTTTCCAAAGAAGATAATCTATCAGGACCTGTCAAAATATAAATTGTAAATATCAGGACGTGCAGAAAACCTTAAACATTCCTAGACAGGCCGTGAAAAATAAAATTGCAATAAATTGAAGTTTATAATTAGAAGAGGCTAACTTGTGTCATTCTCATCTGATAAGAGATGACTGAAGCTATCATCACAGCCTAGATGTGCCTCATTCCTTAAATTGTTCAATTCGCGTACCATTTGCTTGATTTTG
Source organism: Carex kokanica (assembly GCA_025461125.1). Classification (NCBI taxonomy): domain Eukaryota; kingdom Viridiplantae; phylum Streptophyta; class Magnoliopsida; order Poales; family Cyperaceae; genus Carex; species Carex kokanica. The sequence goes on from JAJGRX010000861.1 coordinate 175,533, forward strand.
ATTTCTTCCTTACTGACATGCAGCAGCTCTGAAGGATAACTTTCAGCCTGTGGCAATTTCAAATTTCAATATTACTAACTGCATAATGCAAGCAATATCTATTACATGTGATTAAATTTAAAAGTTAAAAATTAAGACATACTGCCAATTCACCATCAGGCATCTGGCTAGATGAACTAGTTGCTTCTATAGCTTCAATCTGTGATATGGGTGTGTCTGATTCCTGTTTTATCTTCACCATTTCCTCTAACAAAATTTGTATACCTTGTTTGAAATTGAGCAGTTGCTTTTGGTTTTTCTCTAAACTTTCTCCTCTCTTTTCCCTTTCAGCCAACATACCAATCCGGTGTATTTTTTTTTTGTACTTACTTTTGTGCTTAGTAAAAAATGTTTTAACATCGTCTGAAGTCGCTAGTAGTTCTTTAGCCTTCTCCAACTCCTGTACTACTAACTCAATATTTTTTTTCTTTGATTCTATCTTTTTGGTTTGATCAGTCTTTAATTCTTTCCTTTCATTACCGGATATTTCTAGGTCAATTTTGCCTATGTCTTCGTTATACTTGCAGATCCTTTGTGTGAGATTTTTGAAACAATGGTTTGTGCGGAGAGAGGAACCTCCTTGGTAGGGCTGCGAATGCCCTTGATTTCAGCCATAGGGACTGCGAATGCCCCGAAGTACATCACATCCTCTTCAGTTGGGAGGTTGGCCATTTGAGTGAACGAGCGAGTGGTTGCAGCGAGGTAATCCATTCTTGCAAGCAAACAAAAACTTGTCATTTCATTAGTCAATTTGTAGGGGGCAGAAAGTTGCACTTTTGGGTATGAAAGGAAGGTTGTGTGCAATGTACAATGTCCCGGGGTTCAATGCTCTCTGTTTTGTGGATTTGAAAAGAGCATCGAACTTGAGACATTTATTTATCTTTCTGTTGTTCCTTCTGGTTCACTCTCGATGGGCCTACTTTTTGTAAACTAAGTAATGGGGCTAAAAAGGGGCTCATGTACTGATTTTGGACTTGGTTGGTTGGTTCTCGTTGTTTTGGATATGTGTAAGTATGTGTGTGTTCGTGATGCATGCTTAAATATGCAATTTATGTCATCCAAAATGCAGTGATTATGCTCATTTATTTATTTAAAATATGTTTTATGCTTTGAAAATATATACATGTGCTTATTTACAATTTATTTATGAAGAAAATATATACATGTGCTTATATACATGTATATATTTTCAAAGCATAAAACATATTTTAAATAAATAAATGAGCATAATCACTGCATTTTGGATGACATAAATTGCATATTTAAGCATGCATCACGAACACACACATACTTACACATATCCAAAACAACGAGAACCAACCAACCAAGTCCAAAATCAGTACATGAGCCCCTTTTTAGCCCCATTACTTAGTTTACAAAAAGTAGGCCCATCGAGAGTGAACCAGAAGGAACAACAGAAAGATAAATAAATGTCTCAAGTTCGATGCTCTTTTCAAATCCACAAAACAGAGAGCATTGAACCCCGGGACATTGTACATTGCACACAACCTTCCTTTCATACCCAAAAGTGCAACTTTCTGCCCCCTACAAATTGACTAATGAAATGACAAGTTTTTGTTTGCTTGCAAGAATGGATTACCTCGCTGCAACCACTCGCTCGTTCACTCAAATGGCCAACCTCTCAACTGAAGAGGATGTGATGTACTTCGGGGCATTCGCAGTCCCCATGGCTGAAATCAAGGGCATTCGCAGCCCTACCAAGGAGGTTCCTCTCTCCGCACAAACCATTGTTTCAAAAATTCTCACACAAAGGATCTGCAAGTATAAGGAAGACATAGGCAAAATTGACCTAGAAATATTCGGTAATGAAAGGAAAGAATTAAAGACTGATCAAACCAAAAAGATAGAATCAAAGAAAAAAAATATTGAGTTAGTAGTACAGGAGTTGGAGAAGGCTAAAGAACTACTAGCGACTTCAGACTATGTTAAAACATTTTTTACTAAGCACAAAAGTAAGTACAAAAAAAAATACACCGGATTGGTAAGTTGGCTGAAAGGGAAAAGAGAGGAGAAAATTTAGAGAAAAACCAAAAGCAACTGCTCAATTTCAAACAAGGTATACAAATTTTGTTAGAGGAAATGGTGAAGATAAAACAGGAATCAGACACACCCATATCACAGATTGAAGCTATAGAAGCAACTAGTTCATCTAGCCAGATGCCTGATGGTGAATTGGCAGTATGTCTTAATTTTTAACTTTTAAATTTAATCACATGTAATAGATATTGCTTGCATTATGCAGTTAGTAATATTGAAATTTGAAATTGCCACAGGCTGAAAGTTATCCTTCAGAGCTGCTGCATGTCAGTAAGGAAGAAATCAAAATCAAGCAAATGGTACGCGAATTGAACAATTTAAGGAATGAGGCACATCTAGGCTGTGATGATAGCTTCAGTCATCTCTTATCAGATGAGAATGACACAAGTTAGCCTCTTCTAATTATAAACTTCAATTTATTGCAATTTTATTTTTCACGGCCTGTCTAGGAATGTTTAAGGTTTTCTGCACGTCCTGATATTTACAATTTATATTTTGACAGGTCCTGATAGATTATCTTCTTTGGAAAAACAAATAGCTGAGAAAATTTTATCAGTGAAAGAGGAACTGAATGATAAAAGGCAAATTGAAATTGGGATTGAAAAATGGTTAAAGGCACGTGAGAAGAAAGATTCTGATCCTAAAAGACGATCATCGGAAGACAATTTACTAGTTCAACGCATTCCGGGTAAGTGGCTGAATTTATATAAAGTAATAATTTCTTAGATATATTTCATAACTTATGTAGTTTATGGGTTTTTATTCTTATGCACAGTATATTACATAAATTTACTATATAAAGAAATAATTTCTTAGATATCCTTCATAACTTATGTAATTTTCTTATTTGTCCCTAAAGACTTGAATTTGTCTTATTTATCCCTCAACTCTTATAATCTCTTCTTATTTTGATCTGATTATTCAATGTTGCATCATATCTCGAAAACTGACAAACTAGTACCAGCCCTTTTGATGAACAACTAAACATAAGTATAATGTCCTATGTCGATTATACCAAACCAAATGCATCCAAAACAAACAATCTATATAAAAAAAAAATGCAAGAATAATGTTGATCTTGCAATAAGGATAATGCCCTATGCCGAGTACCCTTTACTCTAATTTGATCTTCCAGTACTCTCAATTACATGCATTTGATTTAGCTTTTGTTTTACCTTATCAGAATATGTAGGAGTACTCGCTAAGAATATATGGAAGTGGGACAAAAAAGGAAGGATGACCATTACTCATAAAGGAGTAAGCTAATATATTTTTTTATACAAATATTTTTAATATAGCCACTTATCAGATTTTTTTAATAACATTTAGTATTTTGTAATTTATAGGTCCCTCTAAAATCGGCTCTTGCAACTTACAGCAAGGACAGACTAATTAGAATGTACTACTGTTATGGGTGTGAGGACTCCTACATTTTGTCCAGGGATATGGAAAGACCGTGTCCAGATGACTCGAAACACGTAATTGTCAATGTTGCAGATTTGAATTACGAGAGGCGTTTAAAAGTATGGCGTAGAAGATATGGTATAAATTACAGATTCATAAAGTTTCCCGATGTAACAACAAATTATGTTATCAACTGCGATGGCTCTATGGTGCGTAATTGTACACTGGGGGTTGTAGTAAGAGACGACAACCTCAAATTTAAACGTGGATTTACGAATGTTAAGAATAAACATGGATGGGGAAGTACTCACATAGAGATAGAAGCATTGAGAAAATCAATTGAAATTGCGCAAGATCTTTGTAAAGAAAAAATTGGTACTACGGTCCAAATTTACTCGGACTGTCTAGACGTAGTGGAGGCTTTTAATGACCAGGGTGGTGAAAGGATTCAGTATTTTGATAAAAAAGCGAGAGGCAACAGCGATACCTGCAAAACACTTGCGAATTCAAATCCGCATATATGTGTTCAACACCTACATAGAGAATTAAATCAGATAGCAGATGCCTTAACAAAAAACCCTCATTCTCATACTTATTGTTACGAAGATATCTGTCTCAATAATACGCTAAGATGGCTCTTCTACGAGGAGAGTATTCTTCACATTGAGCGAGTCCTCGTATTTTGTTGTATCCCGGTACGAATGCAGAATTAATGTAATTAGTAATTATTTTATTTGAGTTAAATATTATATCAGATGGAATATCTATTTGGAGAAGTTGTACGATAGGTAAGAGCACTAGAGCAAGGAGGTCAGGTTAAGTAATAAGTTCAACCAAAGTATCTATAAGTTGATGGATTTGAATAGAGAAGAATTACGCCATTAATGGATTCGAGGAAAGGAAACTAGGCCGTTACTTGTCATAGTCTTTGCTTAGGGAGTGTAACATTCGTCATGTTAATATATTTTTTTTTTATATAAAGTATTCAACATTATTGACATGAATTATCTTGAGAGACTTAAAAATAGAATGAATATAGATGTAATGTCACGTAACTTAAGGAAATACATTGGAGCGACTCAAATTGAATTTCGTTTTATTAATTATATATAAATTGATAAGCCACAAAATATTTAAATAAAGGACCATATCAAAAGAGGCCTTAGCCCAACTTATATTTCGGTAACTCAATAACTAATGTTTTTATTATTTTCCCTCAAAATAACCATATTTTAAGCAAAACTGCCCCTCCCTGTTCAACTCACGCATCTTTCCATTTCTGAAACGTGCTCCTCTATAATTCGAACCCTAATTCCCACCCATATTTAATTCCTAAACAATACTTCTTTTTATTTTTATTCTCCGCCGCCTCCTGTTTTTGTCTCAAACCGCCCACCCCCTCTATTTTGATTTGAATCAAAGCTCCTACTATCCATCTCAAAACCATTAAATATTAGTACTTCTAAATGCCATGATCTCAAGGATTAATGATTTCTCTCCTCTTTCATTCGGACATCTGCACGACTGCACCTAAGGTAATTGAAATCATATATATATATATAGAATTTTGCTATTGTGCTTCATGAAGTAAAACCAATATTTTACTTCACGCTCATACACCCATTTCCAAAATCCAAATCATCGATCCGACCGTTCAAGTTGTTCTCCATATGGAAATGTGCTTGGAGACCAAATTTTACATTTTTTGGAATTTTTTTACTATTTATTAAGCCACTTTGAAAATCGCTGATCCATTGGTCCAGAATTTTTTACTGTTTTTTACTATTCACAATGGATCAGCGATTTTCAAAGTGGCTTAATAAATAGTAAAAAAATTCCAAAAAATGTAAAATTTGGTCTCCAAGCACATTTCAATATGAAGAACAACTTGAACGGTTCGGATCGACGATTTGAATTTTGGAAATAGGAGTATGAGCGTGAAGTAAAACGAAGTTTTACTTCGCGAAGTACAATAGCCCTACTCTATATATATATATATATATATATATAGAGAATGGCTAAGCTCAAAACGTTTGTTCCTGGGCTCAGGAACAAACGGGTCGGTTCTCCAATTTCCGAAGTTCAAACAACAAATTCAAACCATTAGATGTTCAATCTATAGTAAAATGTGCTTGGAGACCAAATTTTACATTTTTTGGAATTTTTTTACTATTTATTAAGCTGGTTTGAAAATCGCTGTTTTTATTAAAATTCTGCGCCATTAGAAAACAGCGATTTTCAAACCAGCTTAATAAATAGTAAAAAAATTCCAAAAAATGTAAAATTTGGTCTCCAAGCACATTTTAATATAGATTGAACATCTAACGGTTTGGATTTGTTGTTTGAACTTCGGAAATTGAAGAACCGACCCGTTTGTTCCTGAGCCCAGGAACAAACGTTTTGAGCTTAGCCATTCTATATATATATATATATATATATATATAGTGCTGGGCTTAGCTAAGCCATGGTGTAAAACGACTTGGTGCTCCACGCCTCATTATTTCCATTTTGAAAATCCAAATGACCGATCCGAACCGCTCAAGTTGTTCTCCATATTGATATGTGCTTGGAGACCAAATTTTACATTTTTTGGAATTTTTTTACTATTTATTAAGCCACTTTGAAAATCACTGATCCGGCGGTCCAGAAATTTTTACTGTTTTTTACTGTTCATAAGGATTTTCAGATTTTCAAAGTGGCTTAATAAATAGTAAAAAAATTCCAAAAAATGTAAAATTTGGTATCCAAGCACATTTCAATATGAAGAACATGTTGGAAGGTTCGAATCGACTATTTGAACTTTGAAAATGAAGATATGGCGTGGAGTACCAAGTCGTTTTACTCCATGGAGTAGCCTAGTCGGACTCTATATATATATATATATATATCATTTGATTTTAAATTGACACAGTAGAATAAGTTGAATTAATTGGGACACGATAATTAGGTTTATTTGGTTTAGAATAAATTTTATTATTGGATTATATGAATTTAGTTATAAGAAATTAATTATATTAAAATCTGGAATTTATTAGTAAGTATTTTCTTATCGTCTGAAGATTTAATTTATTTCGTTATTTATATTATAATATCAATTTATTAGTAATAATCTCTTCAATTATGTTAAAAATCTGGAAATATAATTTCTTAGCAGGTCTTACTTTAATTATTTTAAAGTCTAAAATAAATTGTCTTTTGATTATATTAAATTTAGTATCCGATGTAATCATAAATAGTACTTAGTTTCTGGTTACTTGAACCTCAAATCCTTTTCTTTTACAAAGGAGAAACCATACTAAAAGATCTTCTCGTTAATTTCATACTGATTTATTTTATGTTATTAAGATTTCATATTTGTTTGCAATCAAAATGAATTGTTAAAGTAAACTAATTAAAGTTTATGAGTTAGGATTAATAATATGTGAATATAATACTAATAGTGTAATTAAGGAATTTTGGAAAATGAGAACGAGTGAATATTAAGGTGTATTATTGTATCAGGTTCGATTTTTAAAGGCTTAAACTACATAAGGGACGATCAAGAATATACTTAAATATCAGGTACGGGCTTCCTGGGCTTTTTGTAAAACCAATTACTTATTCCTTTGTGTGCATTTTAATTTACTTGTGGAATTATGCATGTTGATTCGAACAACCTCTTTGGCTTTGTTTAGAGAATAAGAATAAGATTATTTCGTTTGGAACATACGACCTGAATGAAATATATCGATTGAGTATAATAATAGAATAAGAAAACGAACGATCACCGTGAGTTGAATGAATGGAAAGGCCGATACGCGGGGGCTGCTAGTCGCGATCGGGACCGGCATGCGGGGGTTGCTAGTCGCAGTCGGGTTCGATATTGGAAAGGCCGATACACGGGGACTGCTAGTCGTGATCGGGACCGATATGCGGAGGCTGTTAGTCGCAGTCGGGTTCGATGCTGGAAAGGCCGATACACGGGGACTGCTAGTCGTGGTCGGGACCGATATGCGGAGAATGCTAGTCGCAGTCGGGTTTTATGTTTGAAAGGCTGATATGCGGGGATTGTTAGTCGCGATCGGGACCGGCATGCGGGGAATGCTAGTCGCAGTCGGGTTTGAGATATAACGCATCACAAGCAAAGTGATGGTCAGTGATTATTAAGATTTTTAAATTAACAAGTGCTTATATAAATGATAGTCATTGCTTGATATGATAATACAGATTGCATTTTGGTTATTGAATAAATAAAGTTGTTTAGTATGATCAAAAGGAAAGATTTTACAAATCCCCGGGCTGGAACTAAATCCCGTACTGAGAGAATGTTCGAGTCTCTCACCCGTTCCACTTTTATGTGGGTTCCAGGTAATGAAGATGAAGGTACTGAGCAAGGTCGTGAGTAAGCTAAAGCGGGAAGATTCTGAATGGAATACTATGCCACTTGTTGATTTAGTTTCTATTTTAAATAATTGATACATTGAACAGGCATGGCAGTGGTCGTTTTACTAGCCGTGTCTGTCATGATCGTTTGTAGAACTCTTTTGCTTATGAAATAAATGTGGCTTTTATTGTATTGTTATTGATAATGTATGTGATGTAAATACGTCTTACGTAGAAATACGTAGCGGGTTGTCTCGGGGTGTGACAGGGAGAGTAACAGAAGTAGTCGAAAATTGATACTAGATATTAGTACCTGGGATAGCAACTATGACTCGATCATTTTATTTTTAGACAACAAGGACCAAGTCAAAACTTCCCAATCACATCACATTTTGATGCCTTGAAAATTAATGTGCCATTTTAATAATAAAGAATTTTTAAAAAAAATTAGTAATAAAAATTTCTAAACAGGAAAAGGAATCGGAGGAATATATGAATCGAAGGATTTCTGCAATAAGCTTAGAAGAGGGTTAGAGAAATTACCAGAAGACACTTATGTGGAAGAGACGAACCAAGCTGTAAGTGCAATTTAAAATTAAATAGATTTTGATTTCATTTTTTTTTTGCTTTGTATGATAATTAAATAGTAAATCTACTTGTTTTCTTAATATTAGATCGATGATGCTGTGTTTGAAGAATGGTTCAAGAAATGGCACGACCCACTTGATATCGAGTGCAAAGAAGTCGAATTTCCGGCAATCCAAACTAAAAAATGAGTCAGAGTTTAAGTTTAACTTATTCTGTTGATTAGAGACTGGCAAAGAACCTCTTTTTGTAGTGCATTTACAGAATAACACTTACCTCAGCCCATTATGCTTGTGGCTTAGTTTTAGTTTAGTTGAACTGTTAAGATGTTCTAATTGCAGTTGCTTATGTGCTTAGCTTGTATGGCTGAATATATTTTCTTTTGTGAGTCGTGGTATTTGGATGATGTGAGATATACCTGAACTGATGATGACTGTAAGTTAACTAGTTTCTTTAATGAAACATGCCTTGAGCCTTTTTAACAAAAAAACCTTATTCCGTTAAGTAGTTCAAAACATGCTTTTTTACCGTTAAGTATTACTATTGAAATCTAATTTTGAAAATTCAAAATTTTATTATCATTTGTAATATTTACAAATTTGAGGGCTAAACTGAAAATCAGATCTAATTAATTCATTTTAGTTTCTTTCTCTGTGGTAACCTTCCGTTTATTTGGTAACCTCCGATCGCTATTTACTTCATTTATTTAATTGTCCTGGTGTGTGTGTGTGTGTGTGGGGGGGGTGCATTTGTTGAACCTAAAAAATAGAAAATTATCTAAGAAGTTTTATTCAATTAATATCATAGAGAAATTGGTCGATTGAGACATCCACATTCTATATTTTTTTTTTAAACTCACTAAAGTAAAGTGGTGGTTTTCATAAAATAAAATATAACAATATTCTATGCATTAAGTCATGAATTTTGATGCAGAGAATTACAAAAATCTCCAAGAAATCAACTTAGTATGAAGTTATTAAGTGCTGGAGATTGACATGGGTGCAAGTTATGGGGTATATTTAGCAAAAAGGTCAAGGTCTTTAAGCGTTCTGGGGTGCAAACCGGAGCTACAAACCCCATCTCGGAAACAGGGCCCGTCATCAGATGCCATCGGGACTATACTGGATGTTTCCAGTCAAATCTAAATGGAGAAGAAAGCCGCAAAATACTGGCGTTCAAAACCCACCCCTTATCGGATCCGACAGTGTGGGACCCGTGTCTCAGCGACAGCAAATGACTCAGCGCTGGGATTCGAAACCTACCAGTCGACCTAAACCTATTCCGTGATGGCCTAAGCAAAACGAACCCCACTAACAGATGTGCGGTGCTTATGAATAGCAGGGATGTTTCACATTTAAATAGCAGATTTTGTATTTGTAAAATTGAACTTTGGAAATTCATATAAAATCGAAATAAAATTATAAAAATATGAAATTGGTGTTCATTTTGTGTGTTTTGGAGTCCTCTATCTACTGGTGAAGTCCATTTTTCATTTTGATCCTTGTACTGATCTGTACTTGTTTTTGAGTTGAAGGCCCTTAGGCTGTACTGATCTGTACTTGTCAATCGGTCAGCAGAGGTCATTTTGACACTTTTTTGGTATTTTTCATGTACCAGTCGTACTTTGTTTATGTCTATTTACTGGTACAATATATACATACATATGAGAGGCTGATTTAAGCATTTGGTATGATGATCATTGGCTGGTTATTTATTAAAACTGATTTTTGTAGCATTTAAACTACTATTTTGGTACCAGCAACATAAGAATAAAATCAAATAAGCTCCAAAATTATTATTCTAATATATTTAAATGTCAGAAAGGCTGTCAGGGGCAGAAAATATGCAATGAGGTCCCTGACTTTATTAAAATTGAGTTTTAATCCATTTTTCACTTGATTGAGAGACAGATCTTTGAGGTTTCATTAGATTAAAGATGTAAATGACATAGGACAAATCCATTTTGCTGTCTATTTACACTTTGAACTTTCTACCTCTCACTATTTGCATATTAGTCCTTTTATTTTCTTTGCATTGTGTAATCTGGTATACATGGTTCATTTATGCGCAAAGAAATTAAATGGCACTATTATGCAATATAGGTCTCATTCAAAAAGTTTGGAAGGGAACTGTACAGCTCAACCATGCCCAAACCATATTTTATTTATTTATTTGTGTAATACTTTTTAATTCTTTTTTAATAAAGCAATAGAATGGCTCAAATATAGATGGAACTATACAGCTCAAACATCCATATTCTTACCATTTAATTACTTTATTCCAGAATTGAAAAGTACATGAAGGAAGAAAAGAGGAAAGCAATTAAATTGCATTTTTATTCTTATTTCAACTATTATAATTATTTTATTTGAAATAATAAAGGAAAAGGCACAAGAATAATGCAAAGTCTGTTTCTTAACGCAAAGTAATGTTTTTCATTATATTATATGTTTCCTTATATTATTAAAAAAAAACAGGGGTAAGAGGCATGGAAAACGACTAAACTATATATTTATTTGTTATGAAATTAGTTCAAATATCCATAAAATTCTTTTGTCTACTGTTTAGAAAACACCAACAGAAAAGAATAACTAAAAAGAAAAATGAAAGAAAGAAAAGAAGAAGAAAAAGAAAAAAAAAAAAGAAATAAGACAGTAAGCAAAAAGAGCAGGAAAATCTTCAAAAGAGGTTTTTATTTCGAATAAAAGGGGAAATACATGGCTTGGCTCCTCAGAGCCTTACATATTTAGGCTTTAATACCTTTTTCTTATTTGCTGAAATTGAGAAAGCTTGAGGCTAGCCTAAATTACAAGATTTTTGTGTAAAGAAGGAGCTTTAGAGGGATATAGTTTGATTGCTGTGTAAAACTGGGCTCTAACTTGTTATTTCTTCTTCATATCATGTGCCATATATAGGGCAGTATTAGGGTTCTGGGTTTAAGGCTTGCTGCACATTTTTCATCATGGCCACAAACTGTTTTATGGATGGCCTTGATTGCTTCACCTTGATCTTCATGTCTTGCTGGCTAGGAACCATCCAATTATATCTTAACAAGTCACCAATTCATTGTTGTGGTAATCCTGACCCTTAGATCAAGCTTGGACATCGTGCCTTGCTTCTTAGCCTTTGATTGGCCGGCCAAATATGGTATGGATTTAAAGGCGTGCTCCTGCATCTCTGAACCGAACCTTCCATGTTTGTCTTCATCCACAGACCGCATAACACGTGTCCTAGGGACCATACAGCATATTGATAGCTGTAGAGTGTAGTGTATGCCGTATCGGCGGTTTATCAGGTTTAACCTGTTCCCTTCTTGATATTTACATTTTAATTATCCTAGAAAGGACATGTGGCATCGCGAGTCTTGGTTTAAAGAGCTCAAGGGCGTAACATACCATTCTGAGCCAATTTGACGTAGCTCAGTTGTACCCCTCCTCCACCAGAATTCATATCCTATGCATTAACTCAAAAAAGAATCTTTTGAGTTAATGAATCTTGACTGTCCAATCTGTTTCAAAATTCGTGCAAACTAGATCTACACTAATATTAAAGGGCCCCTATGTTATAGACACAAGCCGGATTGGCTCCGTTTAAAATCAGACGGTTGAAATTCATTAACTCAAAAGATTCCCTTTTGAGTTAATGCAGAGGATACGGATCCCTGCACCATGTCATATTCAAGCACAGGTTCAATTTAATACACCTCTGATTAAATTGAGACCTCTAGTAGCGTCTTAGAAGCCTTTCAATCATCCCTGCTGAGAAACCGTATCCGGCTAGGTCCGTATCAACTAATACGGACCGTAACAGAATCTTAGTCGATGATCGTCACTTGTCCGATTAACCTGATTCTTGCTCCATTTGATGTGAAATAGTCTCAAAACCTATTTTCTGCAATAAAACATAAAAAATGGTGACAGTAACCTTTTTCTCTAATTAAATAAACATAAGTGTGAGATAATATGCAAAACCTAAGCCAAAATCCTACGTAATTCATCATCATTTTGACTCTGATCACGCCTCTCAACTTGAATTGTTGCTTGTCCTCAAGCAACAGCATCCCAGCTAGTCAAAGGTCCGGTCTAAGTTAAACCATACAATCTCAAGGACTTGCTTTAAATCAAACTAAAACTTGGGCTTGGTACAATTGTCATGACATTAAAAATTTAGAACTTCAAAAATATTCATGACCTCTCCCTTGAACAATTTATTCACCCTATGATTGACCTCATTGTGCATTCCTTACAAGAATTATTATCGAACAATTCACTCCACAAATATTCTACTTGCTCAACGTGATATGAATACTTGCATGACGAGATATAAATAATTTTATGAGGTATGAATATTTGCGCGACGGATAACTCAAAAGTACTTCATCATGAGTCTCATATGAAAGAGAAAATTACGTAGAAGGTGTTTGTGATTTTAGATTCGCACAATTTTTCATAGATTGCCAGAAATATTGGTTAGAGTGAACGGAGAAAAAAAAACCACATCTAAAAATGTGTAAAAGATGGGTGAGTGATACGTCCAGTTTTTTTTTAAATACTTGATATCTTAGATATGAATACTTAGGTTACGTTTGGATCGTGCAAGGATTAGTGCAAGAATAGTGATTTTTGGGTTAGTAGTTGAAAATAGTGCTAGCCCAAGTGGTATGAGAATAGTGCTATTTTGGACTATTCCGGGGTCAATAGAAATGTTGTTTGGATTGTATATTTGGAATAGCTATGGAGGGAATGAATAAAATATTGATTAAACTAATCTAATATTTTATTTAATACTAATAGAATCTATTCTAATATTATATTTATTTAATATAATCTATTCTAATATTATACATCTACAATTTTAATCTTTTAATTTAAATAATAATTTTCAAATATATGTACTATAAAAGTTAATTAGATGTAACATAAAAGTCAGGGGTATGCCATCATTATTCTTTTCAATCTATATATATATACTTATGAACATTGTACTGGTGCTTGGCTAGGTATTCAATATTCCAGTGCTAAGGCATATTTGGACATGGCTGGGTTGTGTCCCTGTAACTAGAAAGAGTTTCATTAAGCAACTTGCGGCTGGAACCAGTTGCATTACTGTACCGGGTGGTGTATAAGAGACGATCTATTTGGAGCGCAATTCTGAGGTTAAATTTATAGAAATATCAATGGTGTTGCTTGATATATAGATAAATTTATAGCAATTTTTCTCTAAAAAAAAAAAAAAAAAAAAAAAAAATTACGGAACCGGCCAATAATTGGCCGATTCGGCAAAAAAAAAATTAAAAAAAAAAAAATATCACGGAACCGGCCAATTATTGGCCGGTTGGGCTATTTAATCGGTACCGGACAATAATTGGCCGGTATGGGTATTTTTAATAAAAATTTGAGACCGTGGATAATTTTAATAATTTTTAATAGACCTAGGGTATTAATAAAAATGTCGGCAACAATAGTGACAATAACAATCAAATCAGATGTCATCTCTATCGACTGGCTGTACTTGTAATTTTGACTGGAGAAAAGTTGCAAGCCAAGGTTAAGGGCTTTTCATCAAAAAAAGAAAAAAGAAGCCAAGGTTAAGGCTCTGCTTGAATTCAATTCAAAAGAAAAGAGAAAAAAAGAGATGATAATAAATTGAAGTTTGCTGAACGGATATCTCAAAAGTCAGTATATGAGAATTTGTTGTTAAGTTTTCCAGAAAGTACCACAAAATTGTCTAATTTACAAACCACGCCATCAGATCGTTAGAAATTAAGGTTGACATAAAAGAAGTTTAAATACAAATTACTTATCGTGCTTTCTAATTTTTTTCGTTTGGTGTCCATACTCCATACTGATGTGACCTAATTAATACGATATTATTTATAATTTACAAAAATATTTGCTCCACGATATTTTATTTGCCGTCTAGTTCAAAATAAAATATCAAGTCTAATTAGATTTATATTTGTCTTCGAAATTTAAAAGTAATTTTATTTCACCGTTTTCTTTACTTTTGTATGCTTGTATTGTAATGAACTATTACCTTACTAATTTTCAACAAATTTATCTTTTATACTTTTTTTCTTGTTTGATAAAAAATAATTTTGAAAAATAATCCTAGTTTTCGATCAAATTTCTGTTTTAATTAAATACATCTTTTAACTTATACATGTAAAATGAGCATAGTTTTAAGAAATAAACATAGTTTTATATTATGATAATAGAAACAAAAAATTACACTATTCGACTTTTGGTCTCTCTATTTTAATTTCGAGATATGTCGTATACATGGTGGAGATTGAAAACCATTTTCAAGTATATATTAAAATTTACGAAGATTTTTTAAATATTTAAATTATAACTTTAAGAAAGTTGTCTTTTCCAATTCTTTATTATTGTCAAATTCTTGGGCTAAAACTTTCAATTTTTTTATGACGCGATATAGTGCGTGTGTTTAGATTTTAATATCAAGAGTTATTAAACACATTTTGTAAAAAACTAGTAGAAAAATTATGCAAATGTAGTGAGAAGGGAGACAAGAAGAGTGGGAAGATTTTGAATGATCTATCATGCAAATGTTATATAACTCTTATCTAAGATATCCAGTGGCGAAGCTAGGATTTGAGTCAGGGGTAGGCAAAAATTGAATTCGGGTTCGAAAAAAATAACGGTTCAGGTTCGGGTTTGGATTCAAGATACAATTCAAAAAAATAGCAAGCATTTCAAATATTGTAAAAATAGAAATGGTACCATCTTTACCATTGGCATTGTGCCGTCAAAATTTTTCATATGTCATTATGCTATTATCATCAATTAAAATAAAAAAGAAGTCAAAAAAAATATAATTGAACATCAAATATTTCAACTAAGTCAAAAGTTTATAACAAATATTCTTTTACATATCAAAAAACAAGAAATATATTAATGCTACAAAATCAAGTCAATGGAGGAAGCATTGTTCTACGGTTCTTCATATTTTGAAATCGTTGCATAATTCGTTCATCATCTACCTTATCAAACAACTCATTCTCAATGTAAGTGACCAAACAATCATTCAAGAATTGATCTCCCATTGAATTCCTTACTCGGTTTTTCACATAATTCATCGCCGAAAATACCCTTTCAACACTAGCCGTAGCCACCGGCAATATCAATGCTAATTTCACTAATTTGTAAACTAACGGATAAATTATGTGCTTCATCTTTTCCACCAATTTTTTAGAAAGTTCAACTATGCCCTTTAACTCTAAAAAATCATCATCACTTCGCATATCCATGCGATAATTCTCCAATTGACCATCTAGGACAGCAAGTTCATATTGGTTGAAATCAGAGAGATAGAATCGAGCTAATTGAACCAACCTATCTTTATTAAATGATGAAAAAGAGTTACTCGGGTCTAAGCATGACATACAAATAAGTAGCTCGGTACTAGTTTCTGTGAATCTGTCATTAAGCTCCTGCAATTGCATATCAATAACCGTGTAAAACAATTCAACACAATAATAACGCAAATTAGTTGTGTTCGTTGCTTGTCTCTTTGGCTTACCAGCATACATATCCTCCATATTTGGAATGTCTATATCATGTTTCACACAAAATAGACACACTTCTTTGAATAATGATTCCCAATCACTATCCCGCATATTTTGCAAGCGTTCTTTAGCAAAATTCACCAAACGCATAGCATTCATCATATCTTGTTCTTTTCGTTGCAAGGCTTGCGATAGATCATGCGTGATGAGTAATGAAGTTCTCATGAGATGACAATTGAAAACAAAATCAAAAGATTGGATATGAAATAAAATACCACTCGCCTCATTCATTGTTCTAGAATCGCCGCCTCCTTTTCTATTTCCTCAAGTATACCTATCGTGGCTGAAAATAGTGCAATCACACCATTTAAGGTCTTGAAATGAGAACTCCATCGAGTATTACATGGACGTGCAAGACCCATTTCTTGGTTCAAACCACTTCCGGTTTGAATCTCCTCATTTGAAATACCTTCCACAATTTCAATTCGTTGCTTCTCACGTAATTGATCACGCCTTTTACAAGATGCACTCGCAACATTGACAACCTAAGAAATATAAAATGAGAGTTAGTTAAACTGTTAAAGTTGAAGTTGATTGTTGGCAACATAAATGAGAGTTAGTTGAAGTTGATGAGCCAACCTGAGAAACCATTTGAAAAAACAAGCCAATCTTGTGATGATTCTTGACAACATGAACGAGAGTTAGTTGAAGTTGATGAGCCCAACAATGCACGTAGTAAGCGGACCCGTTCTCCTTCATGATCAATGTTTTGAGACCATTGAACTCCCCGCTCATATTACTAGCTCCATCGTAACCTTGACCACGCAATCTAGACAAACACAGACCATTCTTAACAAATAACCCCTCAAGTGCCTCCTTCAAAGACAATGCTCTAGTATCGGGAACATGAACGATACCAAGAAATCGTTCAACAACGGAACCTTTTTTGTTTACAAACCGAACCATAATTGCCATTTGCTCTTTGACTGAAACATCTCTCGACTCATCTATCAAGACAGAAAACAATTCATTACCCAGCTCTGCAAGTATCTCCAATATCGTCTCCTCTGCGGCAGAATTGACTATCTCCTTTTGGGTATCGGCTGATGTCAACTTTCGGTTTTTGGGAGCTTTTTCCAGAATCACCTTATCAATTTGTGGGTTTAGATCTCCTGTATACCTCAAAAGATGAAGGAAGTTACCTTTACGGTTAGAGCTTTCAGTCTCGTCATGTCCGCGGAATGCCAAACCTTGTTTTGCGAGAAATCGAGCAACACCTATAGAGGTTTTTAACTGCACTCGATAATCCATCCCTTCACTAACACTTTGTCTCTGAATGAGAGTTTGGATGCTCCGTCTTTCACTCATCAAATCCAAACACTTCATTTGAGCCTGATTGTGCTCACTATTTACATCACCGACATGTTCATCAAACCCTTTCTTACATTTCCAATTTCGATAGCCCTCTCCTACAAACTTCTTTCGTCCACCTGATCCAAGATTTTCTGGTCTAAATAGATAGCAACAAAGACAAAATGCCGCATCTTTAGCAATGCTATACTCCAACCAATTGGAGTATTGACCAAACCAAGAGTTGTTAAACCTTCGTAAAGTACCACTTATGCTTCTTTGGGGAAAATCGTGATTGTTTGGTTGACATAGCCCTTTGCCAAGATAATATCTACGTATATTATCCTTCTCATTTGGTGGATATTGAGATATGGGTGGCCTTGAAGCGGGATCATAAGGAGGTTCTTGTGAAGATGAAGAACGAATAGGGCCTAAGCTAGACCCTATTTGCTGTGATCCTTGTGAAGAAGAAGAATGATTAGGGCCTAAGCTAGACCCTATTTGTTGTGATCCTTGTGAAGATGAATCTATTGGAAATTTAGGTTCTGTCTTGTAGTATCTATTCATTCTTTATTAACAAATTTAAAAAAAAATTAGACAATTCAAACAATTCAATCAATTCAATCAACAAGATCAGACCCTAACCCAATTATTGAAGCTAAATTTACTCAATTATTGGAGCCTAACTTTATTGCAAAGATCAGACCCTAACTTTATTGCAATTCAATCAAACTTAGAGCCTAACTTCTTTGCATAAATTTAGATGTGCTCAGACTTAGAGCCTAACTTTATTGCAATTCAATCAATTCAATCAAAAAGATCATGTTATGTATGTGGGCTTGATTCTAGGATTATGCGGGGGGTGGCAGGGGGGCGACAGCCCCCTGTGAGCGGTGTCTGAGGTTACGAAGCACCGCTCTGTCGAGCCCGGCGAAAATTATTTTCGAGAAGTCAATTGCATATGAATCCTTTTGTCCGACGGCCCAGATTGATCTCTGTTTGATTGCTTTGATTTCTCTCTCAATTTCTCTCTTTGTGTGTTGATTTTGCTCTCTGGTACTTGATTCCCCTTTACAGATCAGACCCTAACTTTATTGCAATTCAATCAATTCAATCAACAAGAAACTAACCTAGATGTAGAGATGTTGACGCCTCTAAGTCTGAGCACAAGCCTTTCCCTTGCTTGCCTAACTGATCTGAAATCATATGGCCATGATCAAGACAGACTCCAATTTCCAATGAGAAGAGAAGAATCAAAGTAAATGTTGAGACTTGAGTTTGTATTGAACCTGATATCAACTATACTCTCAATTTAACATATTTATACACTAATACACAGCCCTTAGATTAAACCTCAACTACAAGATCGGTACTAGTACTGAATCGGTACCAGTACTGAATCGAGAAGTAAAAAACTCTCATTCACCAAACCGAGAAGTAAAAAAACCAAGAAGTACTGAATCGGTACCAGACTACCAGTACCAAACAGAGAAGTACCAGTACCAAACAGTGGCGAAGAAAAAAACCAAAATACCCATAAATCTTGATTAAACCTCAAATTGATGCTATAAACAACTCTCATTCACTATTACGATGTCAAATGACCAAATAATTGAATGAAATCGCGATGAAATAGGAAGAAATTGAATGAAACCTCAAATTGATGCCAGGCGGAGCAGGGGTATGCAAGGCGGCGCGTTTCGGCGTTCGTCTTCTTCTTCGCGCGACGCGGCGCCTTCTTCTTCTTCGCGCAGCGGCGCAGACGCGTTTCCTCGCCAGTCGCCTCGCGTTTTGTCGCCTCACTTTAGTCGCGTTTCGTTTTAAAAAATTGTCGCGGCTTCGCTTCGCGCAGGGCAGGGCCAGGGATAGGCAAAGCCCAAAACAGGGGTAGGCAAAAGCCCAAAATATCCCGGTCCGAAAAAAAAAAAAATTCCAAGGGTAGGCAAGTGCCTACCCCTGCGTGAATGTGGCTTTGCCACTGAAGATATCATACATATTGCATGAATGATGTTAACTGCCGATTGTTATATATACCATAATATTTTTTTAAAGTGTTATTTAATAGGTGATTTCATCTTTATTGGATTTTTAAATTAAAAGATGTGATCATAAAATGTCAATAGCAATCTGTAGTTTTGTCACATAACACAACTGACTTGGAATCAGAATCCTTCCAGGTACCTGACTCAAGCAAATTGAAATGGACGGGCCCCTATTAACTCCAAACAAACGGTGCCTATTTGGGGATAGCGTAGGGAGTCAGTATTATTTTGTGCTTTGAGATTCGTACCAAGTTAAAAGAACAATCCTGAATCGTCTGTTTCAATTTGCTCGAGTAAAGTATTTAGGGTGATCCGAATTCACTGACTTGCTCGTTGAAAGAACTATATTAAAAATTACACGTGCAGAATTTGAAAACACTCAAAATATCAAAGTTGTATGTCTCGTAATTAGCTTTATGTATATATTTAATTTACTAAAATCAGAGTTATTATGAGTTGAGTTATGATTAAAATATTGATAGTTGTCGTTGCTTGTTAATATATGTATTGTAGTGTATTAAATTGATTTCTTGCTTGAGCTTTTATAATAAATGTTTAAAATTCTTAATAATTAAAAAGAGAACACGAATGCTCAAACAACTGAGCCGAAAGCATAAAAAATCTGAAAAAAATACGAAATCGAAAGAAACTCATAAAACAGAAAGCAACGTGAATGTAATTAATTATATTCGAAATATTGTATTTAATATTAATAGAAATTCCTAGTTATTTATTGCACTCAATCAACACGAGTTCTAAAATCCTACAAGTTCAAATCATATTAAAATAATGCATGTTGAATGTACCAAGCTACCAATTCTATTTTTCTTTTCTCTGCCCTCTCTCTCTCTTGTTCCTGACTGCTCTAAAATGCATCTTCAGCCTTAGGCTTACGTTGAATATCTGATCTAAAATCGACGGTGTATATTTGATTGCATTGTGCTTTTATATTCTTCAAGCCGAGAGCAACTGAAACTTGTCGTAGTCCGAGTTAATTTATGATAATTTTTTTAAAAGAAAATTTGAAGGTCTAGTTTTATAAATTTCTCGGATTTCGAACTCACGACTTTTTACGCAAATATTTTAAAACTGAAGGAGTTAAAAAATATATTTTAAAATTAGAAAATTATACTAATATTTAACGAACTCTGATACGTCCTATCTCGGGAGATGAGGTCGTATGGGAAGTTGGGCTGAGTCGGATTCGTCCTGCCAAAAGATGGCAGGCCGAGGTGTGAAGTGAGTTGTGAACTCGGGGTGGATTGTGAGAGATTCTGACTCTATCCTGTATGATCTCTCTTGTGGTTGGAAAAAGTGTCCCTGCTTCATGGGAATCACTGCCTTATATAGTCCGTCCATAACTGCTATCTCGGGCAGTTATGGAGGACGTGGGTAGTTATGTCAGCCGTTACTGGGATGGGAGGCATTAAGTTAGCCGTTTCCACTATCATCCCGCATGTCGGTTAACACGATCCCCATTTAAGGCATATTGGGGCCGCTGTATTGGGCCCCGACTTGGTGGATATTTGGGCCTTTCATATAACTTCGGGTTGGCCTCTTAGTGAGGTCCGAATCCCAGTCGTTCATGGCCCAGTTTAAATTAAAGGGCCTGTGGAACATGGCCCTATCATTAGCCCCCGAAGTCGGAATGCATCAGCGAGATGCTTTCGACTTGAGGGTGTATAACTCATGAAAGCACAATTATTAAAAAAGTACCAAACATAAATAAACCCTTATATTAATAAAGACTCGTTACAACTCGAGCTAAACTAAAAGATTCAATCAGAAATAAAGGCTACAACTCGAGATGAACTAAGGCTTCTCGCAAAAAATAAAAGGTGGATCTACTTAGCCTATTAGCTTTTATTCTTATAAGTAATTTAATGAAATCCCGGAGGTGAAGGGATGAAGTCCATCATCTCACTATCCGGATCTTCAAAATGATCGTCTTCCCAAATCTGGTCCGGAGTAGCTGTAGCCAGTGTGGGTGCATTGGGATGTCGGTTTTGGCAAGTTTGACATCTGAAGAATCGACGTCGGGGATCTGACCGATCATGAATCAAAAAATGAGAGGGATGCCACCATGTGCGACAACCCCGACATTTGACCATGTCTTCTTTTGGGGCAGATTTCCCACATGCCAGGCAATCGCGAAGAGGTCCGAGGAATTCGACGATGTTAAATTCGTCGCCCACCTCCCTGAATACCGCCAGCTTGTAATTTAAAAGGTCTCGGATGGTGACGGACTCGTTATCTAGCATCCAATCCAAGTCATTGGGAAAGTCTTGGATCAAGTCCTCCCTCTCCTCGGTTGTAAGTACACGTCGCTGGGGACCTCGGCTGGAGCTGGATGAACCAACAGGGCGAGATGGGATAATTCGACGCTCAATAGCTCGACGTTGCCTTGCACGTTCCGCTAGGAACTCTAAAGCATGTCGGTTAACAGACATGATAGATGCGAGGTGGAAATATTTTTTTCTAAAAAGCAAAAGCAAAAGGGAAAGTATGTAGAGAAAGTATCTCCCTCTCTGGAAGGAGTACCTTATTTATAGTCGTTCAACCGCCATCTGCCCAACTGTATATCATTAAATAGGCAGGTTTTAAAATAGGCAGGTTTTTAAAATAGGCAGGTTTTAAACCGCCATCTCTTTTTTTTTTTTTTTTTTTTTTTTTTTGGTGCGCGTGTTAAATGGTTTGTAAGTAAAACGAGATGAAAACCCGAGGTAAATAGGACAACAATGAAAAATAGATTAAATGTTCATTGATATTTCAAACTCATACAAAATCTAACTCAAACTGATATAATAACAAAGCCTATTGATACTAAAGAACATCGGATCTTGGAAGAGATGGACACAAAGATAGTTAATGTAGCCTCCTTTACTGTTGAGCGTGAAGACCACACCATTGGGTTAAACAATGTCGTCGGCAACCTTATTGATCCGACGTGCGTGGTGAAGGCATTGTTTACAAGTGAAGGATGTGAAGCGAGGATCACTATGGTTCCGAGGTGATCTTCGAGCCGAACACCCGGGATGAAAGGCTTCTTCACAGCTGTCACAATGAAACATTTGCGGAGAATATCCCCTCAACTTGCAAATCGCACATCGGTCCCAAGCTAATGGGTCGTCTGCATCATTGGGCTTGTGGATGGTAATCTCGGGACATAGACGAGATGACGGAATATCATCTTTTTCAAGGGCAATCTCGTTGCTCACTTGATCATTCATCTCGTGATAGTGCGAGAGAGGAGGATAATTGTACGGTTGATGGATCGTTAAAGAAAGACGGAGGGTGTATATATAGTATATCGGCATTAAATGCCTGACGCTTCGTCTTCCGTTAACCGCCGTGAGCCATCAAGTCAGCCATCAAATCAGTCTGTAAGTCGAGGTGATGGCTCAATCCGTGCGTGACACGTGGCATTCGTTAATTCGGTGAGAACTCGCGGCCGTTGAACGAGCGCGGGAATCGAAGCGTCGCCATGATGAAAGGAGACAGCGCGACGTTTCTTGGCGTCGTTTCGAAAACTACGCAAATATCGAGCGGGAAAAAAGGAAAACCTGTATATATTTCGGCCCCCCCACTTATTCAGTACCGCTTCCTTAAATCATTTGATATCGGAGTGAAAGAGCAAAAACAATCTCGGAATTCAGGAGCTGCCAATCTCGGAAGTGGACGTCGGACGAAAGTCGAGCATCTCAACCTCCAAAAAGGTAAGCCTTTATCACCTCGGTAACTGGCATTACATTAGCACATCCGGCATGTTATAATGTTTATTGGCCGAAGTTAGGGAGTAAAGTAATGAATAACATTAGTATGATATGTTATAGGAGTCTATTTGCCTACCATAACTGTGACATCTAATGTGCATTAGTAACATGAATGCTTTTAGAAACTGATATTGTAATAGTAAGGTCGGTGACTTAAGCCAATCCTGTTTATTCGTAAATTTAGAAATGGCCGAAGAACAAGGTGGATCTCGGGACCAATCCCCCCATACCTATGAGGCGGTGTCTCCACTATCCTTTTCACCCCCCCGCCCTGGTAGGGGCAAGAGTTTATATGGAATGATTCCCGCACATTCTGACGTAATGTCGGGAGGAAATGAGGAGGAAGAATATGCGGAAGGAGATGAGCACGAAATTCCATCTCGGGGTGAATTGGTTGACACCCCCGTGGGAACATCACAAGGGCCTTCGAAACCCAAAAACCAGAAGGCCAAGAAAATAATAGTTCCCCGAGATGGCCACGCCAACGATACTAACTTCCCTACATCTGCTGGTATTGCACCCAAGCTGTTTGTCCAATGTGAAGATTATTGTAATGCCTTCTACAACGAACTTGTGCTGGAGGCCAGCAGAGAAGAGTATTCTCGAGAGGCAGTTCGGATGGTAGCTCCGGGTCCCAATGACCGAGCTCACGACTCAGAGCGCGGCATGTGCATATATTGGAAAATGCCAAAGTGCGGGTTCAAGATAAGATTGTCCAAATTCGCACGCGAGATATTGCGACATCTCGAAGTGGCTCCTGCACAGTTGACCGCACCCGCGTGGTGTTACATCATGAGCTTCAAATATGTATTCGACTACTTGCCCGAGTTAAATGAATATTTCCCGAGTGTCGGGTTATTCTTCCATTACTTCACCGTGTTATATAACAGTGAAAGTTATCTCGCGATACGGAAGCGCTCTAATGGTTTGGCGCTGTTTGAGCAACTGTCCAAAGCGGACGAGTGGAACCACGGGTGGGTATATCTCGAGAACCCGGAGGAACTGAAATGTTTTTTGAAGGTACAAAAGGAATGGCGCCGTCTAGAAAAGAAAAAATTGATGCCGACCTCACCTGATCCCTTGACTCCAGCTGATTTAAAGGCTAAAGAAATTCTTGATTATTATTTCACAAGTTAGTGTTTTTTGTTTTTAATTTACACCGGTATACCTGTGCATCATATTTATTGATCTAACTCGTAATAACATGAATAATGTACTAACTTTCGCATACCCTTTATGTCGCAGGTCACGGTTGTATGGCATTACCGTGGAAGGCCGCTAGTTCCTTCCCACTTGTAGCCAACCCGGAGGGCGGGGTCGTTCAGAAGAAAGGGATTAAGAACCATCCAAGCCGAAGGCGGCTATAGTTCAGAAAACACCGAAGTCGGCCTCTACCCCGGTAACTCATCAGCCGAGATCGGCACATACCGGGAAGAGTGTCAAGGACAACACCTCCGGTTCTTCCAAACTCGGGGGGTCACAAAAGAGGAAGGAAGTATCTTCAGACGTTCCTCCACCTCCACGTCTGACAAGGGAGCAAAAGGGAAAGGGTACGGCTTCTGGGCATCCCGAGGCCAAAAAACAAAAGACTCAACCCGAGATTATTTTGGGTAGAGTACAGGAGGCTATAGAGGAACCCTCCCAAGCTCAAGTCGACGCTGCTCAAGCGGAATTAGACAAGATTATTGACAACGCAGTCGACAACGTGTGGGACCCCTCAGAGGAGCATAGGGATTTCCTGAAGTCGCATGTTTCTGACCAAGGGCAACAAACCGGTTTCGTGTGGGGCACGAATATCTCGCGGGGTTTCCCGGACAGCATCTTGGCCTATCTTCCTGGGTATTCGCTAATGCAGGACGAGGTGGAGCATCCCGAGGTTCATGCCGCATTTTCTCGGGAAACCTTCAGGTTAACCACCACTCAGCACCAGAGGAAATGGGCTGAGGAGCACCCCGACCAAGTAGTTGGTCATGTGTCGAGTCTACTGCATGATGCCGGGGTGTACTTCGGGTTTCTGAAGGACTCGATTGACAAACGGGATTCCCTCGTCATTCGTACTGACCAAGAGTCGCTGAACAGGGCTATCCTCGAGAGGAACTATTTTTTGCAAATGGCCGCAAAAAAGGATAAGGAGATGAGAATTGCGACTGGCCAAGCTGCTGTGTTTAAGGCCAAATTTGAGCTTGTAAAGCATGTGGGCGTGCAAGCCGATACTGAACGCAAAGAGGCCGAGGAAAAATTGAACCGGCAGAAACGCAAAGCCGAAGACTACAAAAACAAGTCGGCACATCTTAAAACCGAACTCGAGGCCCGAACTAAAGAGTTGGAGGACGTGAGAGCAGAGAACGCCCGACTTCAGGCCGAGATGTATGAGCTGCCGAAGAAAACACTTAGCAAATTTCTGGGCAGCAGAGCCTTCACACAAGCTGTCCCTTATGCATGTGTTGACATGATGACAGCAACCGTGCATGGCTATCTCTTGGCACTAGCTGACCATTACCCGTTTAGACCCGAACAGGTAGGGTTTACCGAGGTGAACCCAGAAAAAGTTGTTACAAAAAATCTGTCGGGTTACCGCTGGGATGAAGAGGGTGATTTATTTTTGAACCCGGATGGGACTCCTATTAATCAGGACCTTATGCTGGAGAATCATCCGGTTTTAGGTATCGTCCATCCCTGGCCCAAGGCAAAATGGCCCAAGCATCTCGACTTGCCAGATGCCCCATCTGAAGGGCAGGATGATTTGCCTTCTGAGTCGGAAGGTAACAGTGTGGACCTCGAAATGAGGGCAACTGAAGAAGATGAGACCATCAACCCAGACGAGCAAGGAAATGAGGCGACTTTAGATGCTCACATCTTACCTCGTGAAGGAGGAAATGAAAGCCCCAAGGAGGTGGACCCATCTATTTGTAAGTGTACATTTATCTATCTTATTCCTCAAGATGATGTATTCTGGCTTATGTTTACTAAGTCCTTGTTTTTGTTTATATGCAGGATTATATCGAGCCGAAGAAGCAAGGAAGTTTATTTTGTTTAGGAGTAAATGATCTTATACCCCCGAGATGTGGGGGTTAACAGAAATATTATGTATTAATTTATTCATACCCCCGAGATGTGGGGGTTTTACAGAAATTTGTGTAATCTTTAAAACTATTATCATTTCGCAGTTCTTATCTTATCTTGATTTCTCTGAAATGTTTGTTTCGATTTTTATCTCGGTTCATGCTTTGCATATATCCTTCTTGCCCCCCTGTTTTTTGTATTTATCGACATCGGGGAAGAGGGAGGTCGCAAGAAACATATTCGTTACCCCGAGGGGTTTTCGATTAATGTTACGTAAATAAAAATCATATAACTGGTTTAACAGTCGTCGTCTCGTAAGACTACATTTATTTGTTGTGTATCTCGGGAATATTAACCAAGACTTATTTCGTTGCCAAAAAGGCTTTCGTTCATATATCTCGTACCCAAATAATAAGAACACAATCAAATATCATATATATATCGAGAACAGCCTAGGACCATACAAAGATTTGTATTTCGGTCTAGGTAAAATACATTAGATTTAACAGAAAAAAGGCTTATCTCGCCCATAACATTACATGGAATATAGGAAGTAAAACAATGTTAAGTAAAATCATACATTAAGTGTAGAATTTCCGAAGGTGGCAAGCATTCCATGGTCGAGTAAGGATGAAACCACTCGGATCTTCCAACTCGTATGCGCCTTTTCCTCGCAGTCGTATGACTTTGAAGGGACCTTCCCATTGAGGAGCGAGTTTACTGACATGTTTGCCAGTAGCTTCAACAGTTTTGAGAACCAAATCACCAGGTTGAAACGCACGAGGTACCACATGCTTGTCGAATGCACGCTTAACTCGTCGTTGATATTCCATGGTGCGTATGCGAGCTTTCTCCCGACCTTCGGTAATGAGGTCGAGGTCAGCAGCACGTGCATCGCGGTTTGCTTCGGTGGAATATGCCAAAGTGCGGAGAGATGGTTCCATCAATTCGATTGGAGTGACAGCTTCCATCCCGAATACCAGAGAATATGGTGTTTGCTGTGTAGCCTCTCGGGGTGTTGTACGATAAGCCCACAAGATGCCATCAAGAATGTCGGGCCAGTTTTTCCTGTTCTCTGCAACTTTCTTCTTCAGACCATCTAAGATTGTACGGTTGGTGACTTCGGCCAATCCATTGCTAGCCGGGTGGCTGACCGAGGTAAAATTGTTTTGGATACCTAAGTTGGAGAGAAATGCGATGGTGCGAGCTGCATTGAATTGAGTTCCGTTGTCCGAGATAAGTGCATGTGGTATGCCAAAACGACAAATGATGTTCCTCCAAATGAACTTCTCTGCTGCTGCGGCTGTAATTGTGGCTAGTGCTTCGGCTTCAACCCATTTGGTGAAATATTCTACCGCAACGATAATCCAACGGCGCTGTCTAACAGCTGTGGGAAATGGCCCGACTATGTCTATACCCCATAAGTCAAAAGGCCAGGCCCCCGAGATGGATATTTGGTCGTATGCTGGGATGTTACTCAATTTGCTATGGTATTGGCACCGTTCGCACTTTCGGACCAAAGTCGTTGCATCGTGTTGCATGGTTGGCCAGTAAAAACCAGCTCGGAGAATGCGTTTTGCAAGAGTTTTCGCCCCTTGATGGCTCCCACATATGCCCTCATGTACTTCCGATAACATTTTTGATGCCATCTCTTCATTGATACACTTGAGCCAAGGTCGCACATATCCTCGTTTATAGAGGTGATTGTTGAAAATAGAATACATGGGTGCGATCCTTTTCAGACGTCGGGCTTCCAATGGGTCTGTGGGTAGAACTCCCGTGTTAAGGAAATTCCACATCGGGGTGAACCAGGAATCTCCGGGTTCAATGATGGCGAGAACAGCTGTGGTATCAATGTGAATGCTGGATTCGGGAACATCCATAACAATCACGGGCCGGTCTTTGTCAAGGTTGCCCGAAGCACCGAGCTTGGATAAAGCATCAGCTTGGCAATTTTTGTTTCGAGAAACATGTTGAATGTTGACCTCGTCAAAGTGACTCTTGAGCTGGTGGAACTGCTGTCTGTATTTGCGCAAGTTGTCATCCATGACTCGGCATTCGTCATTGATCTGCTTGACTGCCAACTCGGAATCGCTACGGAGGTGAACCTCGCGGGCTCCTAATTCTTTAGCCAACTTTAGACCCGCTATCATGGCTTCGTATTCCGCGGTATTGTTTGTTACCGGGAATTGAAAGTGAAGAGCATAATTCAGGGTTTCCCCTTGTGGACCAGTGAGAGATACCCCGGCTCCCGCTCCTTGTAATGAAGAGGCACCATCAACATGAATTACCCAGCGTCCTTCAGATTCGGGAGGAAATCCAGAGTATTCAGCAATAAAATCGGCGAAGATCTGGGACTTCAGGGCATTTTGGGGATGGAAAGAGACATCAAACTCGGATAACTCGAGTGCCCAAGCTAGCAATCGCCCGGATGAATCAAAATTTGCGAAGGCCTTTTTGAGTGGTATCCCGGTATAAACCTTTATGGGATGTGATTGAAAGTAAGGTCGCAACTTCCGGGCAGCTATGACTAGAGCATATGCCGCCTTTTCAATTTGGGAGTATCTGGTTTTGGCATCCCGAAGTACATGTGAGACAAAATAGACCGGCTTCTGATCGCGTCCCTCTTCGCGAACAAGGGCAGCGCTTACTGCATGCCCTGTTGTTGCCAAATACAACACCAAGGTGTCACCTGCGGTTGGCCTGCTGAGGCACGGTGGATTGGCGAGATAGGATTTGACCTTGTCAAAGGCTATCGCACATTCATCTGTCCATTCAAATTTGGCCGACTTGCGCATAGCCTTAAAGAAAGGAAAACACACATCCCCAGATCTCGCAATAAACCTGTTAAGAGCGGCCAGTTTACCTGTGAGAGATTGCAGCTCTTTGAGATTTCGGGGGGGCTTCATGTCGAGTATGGCTTGTGATTTGGAGGGATGAATCTCAATGCCTCGCATAGAAACCATGAAGCCAAGGAATTTACCACCAGTTAGACCGAAGAAGCTTTTCTTTGGGTTGAGCTTCATGTTGGCCGAATTTAATGTCGCGAAGGTTTCGCGAAGATCTCGGACATGGTCGAGGTCAGACATGCTTTTGACGAGTAGATCATCTACGTATGCCTCTACATTTCGTCCAATCTGGCCTTGGAAAACGGTGTTAACCATTCTTTGGAATGTAGCCCCAGCATTGCGCAATCCGAAAGGCATAACCCGGTAACAGTAAAGTCCCGAATTAGTAGTAAAAGCAGTTTTCTCTTCGTCGGCTTGGCTCATCCGGATCTGATTGTACCCGGAGAAGGCATCCATGAAACTGAGATAAGCATGTCCCGAGGTTGAATCGACCAATTGATCGATTTTGGGCAAAGGGAAAGGATCCATAGGACAAGCTTTGTTGAGATCGGTGTAATCGATACACATACGCCAGTCGCCATTGGATTTCTTGACAAGCACGGGATTGGCTGTCCATTCTGGGCATTCAACATTTCTTATAAAGCCAGCGTCAAGTAATTTCTGTACTTCGCGCTTGACGGCTTGCTGTCGTTCGTCCCCCATATTGCGCTTCCTCTGTCTGACTGGTTTTGAGCCTGGTTTAATGTGCAATCGGTGCTCGGCAATTGACCTAGGAATTCCTGGCATGTCGGCTGCAGTCCAAGCGAAAACAGATTGGTTTTCTTGGAGGAATTTGATTAATTCGGCCCGGGCCGACCCTTGGATCGCCTTTCCTACATTAAGTGTTTTACCGTTACCTAATTCAATTTGTTCGACTTCATCGACGGGCTCAAGGGGAGCTTTTGCCTCAGCTTTATCCACTGGGTCCAATGCGAGGTCGGTGTTTGGAGGCAAAAAGTCAGTACTAGAACGCAACCGCTGTGGAGTGGTCTTTGCATCAGGCTGATCGACTTGGTGAACAGAACCTCCATGACCTTGAATGGTTGTCATGTAGCAGTCGCGAGCTACCTGCTGTTGGCCACATTCTTCCCCTATCCCGTTTTCGGTGTGGAACTTGATTTTGAGGTGGGAAGGAGAAATGATAGCACCGATTTTATTCAAAGTCGCTCTACCCAAGATCGCATTGTACGCAGAAGGGGCATTCACGATGAGGAAGTCCACCATGACTTCCACTGTTCGGGGGGATGTACCGAATGTCACTTTAAGTGGCATCATTCCCCGAGGTTGAAGGGCGTCCCCCGTGAAGCCTATCAAGGGTGATATGTGTTGTTGGAGGGCGCGAGTGTTGAGGCCCATTTGCATAAAGGCTGGTAAATACAGGATGTCGGCCGAGCTGCCAGTATCAACTAACACTCTTTTCACCCGGTGAGTGCTGATCTTGAGGTTAAGCACTATAGGATCATCATGCGGGCCCGAAATTGCACCGAGGTCTTTCTCGGAAAAAGATATCGTTTCCTCAGATCGAGGCCGTTTCTTATCATTTATGGCTTCAACTGGTAGGACAGTGGGGTATGGTTTTCGATTGTCACGTGGTAAGATTTTTCGGGCAGTACCGTGATGACCCCCACTGATCACATTAATGACAGGACTACCCTGTCGTTCCGGGCGTCTTATCTCGGAATCATCTCGGATTTGGGGATTGCCTTCCCCAACCCGAGGTCCCGTGTAATCCTGTCTATATGGAATGGGTTTCTTAAAAACTTTACCTTGACCATTGTATTTCTTGAAAAACTTTTTGAAGAAGTCGGGGTTGATGAACTCGACTAGTTTTCCTTCTCGGGCTAATCTCTCCAGGATGTCTTTCAATTGGAGGCATTCTGCGGTGGAATGCCCGTTGAATCCGTGGTATTCACATTTCTTCGAGTTGTCGACCACCGTAAAAATGCTCTTTGGCAGCGGCGGGGGTAGATCGAACATGCCTTCTATGATGTTGTACATCTCATGCCGCTTCTTAGTGAGATGAGCATATCGCACAAAATGCTGTCGGTACCCTTTGGTACCGGAATTGTGCTCGGTTGGTTGGTTTTGCCGAGGTTCTCTTTGATTGCGAGACCTATCTTGAGTCTGTTGTTTGTTTGTTGGACGAGGAGATCGGGATCGGAACCTCGTGGGACTGCCATTGTCGTCCTCAGCGCGGATGTAACCCTCAGCAAAGGCTACAAATTCCCTCAAAGTAGTCATTTTCTTCATATGCGCCTCGTAACGCAAAGTAACCGGACCCCCCTTGCGAAGTCCTTTCTTGATGGCAGCCAAGGCGAATTCTTCGTTGAGATTCTGAATTCGCCGAGATGCTTGGATAAACCGATTAACAAACGCACCTGTCCTTTCACGCTGTCCTTGGACAATGTCTAGGAGCATCTCGCATGTTGCTTGCGGTGGCTTAATAATCGTGTATCTTTCCAGGAACAGTTTTGCGAAGTCTTCAAACTTGTTAATGGATCTCCGAGGTAGCGTCATGTACCAGTCCCATGCTTCACCTGTTAAACAAGTGGTGAAGACGCGGCACATGATGGCGTCAGTGGCTCCCAGGAGGCGAAGTCGCTCAAGGAATCCGTACACGAAATTATGCGGATCCTGAGTATCACCGCTGCCCCGGAAGCTGGGAAGAGTTGTTGGGTACTTGAAATCCGTCATGGAATGGCGGTAGATGTCTCTGGAGAGTGGGCCATCGTTGATCCCCATAGGTCGAGAGGTGGTACCTGTCTTCTGGGATTCTATCTCGGCCAATTTAGCCGCAAGCCTTGTCTGGATCAATTCTTCTATTTGAGCCATATTTACGCCTCTGGTCGGGGTAGGTGATCGCCTGTTTCTTCTATGATCATCTCGGCGAGTTCTATCCCGACCTCGGGGTGGGCTTCGTTCGCGTTCCCTGCGGGAGCGCGACTGTTCTCGGCGTGACGGTCTGGAACCTCTGCCCTGGTTGGCTGATTCGCGCTCATTGTTGTGGCGAACTTCGGGTTGCTCAACCTGGGGCTATTTTTCGGGATCAGGTTCCCTACTTTCGCCTTGCCCTTCCTGCTGTCTTCTTTCGGTTTGTTGAGCTCCTGTCAGTGGAATGTTTTGGTCCTGGCGTTTGGATTGGACCTGTTGGTCCGGCAGGATGGGCGTATCTGTTTCACTACCAGTTCGAACATCTATAAATTGAGAGTTCAGATTTCTGGGAGGAATTTTAACTGGTCGACTAAGGACACGGTTTGCTGATAGAGGCCGGGAATGTGGTGCCTCCGGGGCAGTTAGTGGCACAGTCTGGATTACAGGTCGCAGCGGTACTTGTTGGGAATGTGGCGTTGGACCTGTCACTGGATATACCCCTTGAGCGCCTCCCGGACCCCATTGTGCAGGTGGTGTCGCATAAGGATACTGGGGGTACATCGGGGTGTACGGTGTGTAGGTGGTCGCGCCATAAGGGTAAAATGGCGTCTGTTGAGTGTAGTGCGGTATGTATGGTGGGTGATAAGTACTGAGTAGCGGTGTTTGCTCAGTAAACAATGGCCGGCTCGTGTGTCCTTCGGTAAACAAAGGGTGAGCAGCAATGTCGAGGCCTGTGTGGCGAGGTTGTGTCGGTTGAGGACCAGAAGGTCGTATTATCGGATTGTTAGGCCTCGCCGCGTGAGGCTGACTGTGGGAGGGGTTCCCTGTAAGCGGGGTTACAAGGGGAGGTGGTGTGATCATTGCACCTAGCGGGACTGTAACTCCTGGTGGGAGCGGAACTGACGTGTTTTGCTGAGCCATCTAAGTCTCTGTATGAGCAAAGGCGTGGCCCCACGGTGGTTGATACGTCCTATCTCGGGAGATGAGGCCGTATGGGAAGTTGGGCTGAGTCGGATTCGTCCTGCCAAAAGATGGCAGGCCGAGGTGTGAAGTGAGTTGTGAACTCGGGGTGGATTGTGAGAGATTCTGACTCTATCCTGTATGATCTCTCTTGTGGTTGGAAAAAGTGTCCCTGCTTCATGGGAATCACTGCCTTATATAGTCCGTCCATAACTGCTATCTCGGGCAGTTATGGAGGACGTGGGTAGTTATGTCAGCCGTTACTGGAATGGGAGGCATTAAGTTAGCCGTTTCCACTATCATCCCGCATGTCGGTTAACACGATCCCCATTTAAGGCATATTGGGGCCGCTGTATTGGGCCCCGACTTGGTGGATATTTGGGCCTTTCATATAACTTCGGGTTGGCCTCTTAGTGAGGTCCGAATCCCAGTCGTTCATGGCCCAGTTTAAATTAAAGGGCCTGTGGAACATGGCCCTATCAAACTCAAAATTGGCAATGCAAGGACTTATATTGCTTGCAAATGGTATTTAATTTGATAATCAAAATTCTTGACAAACAAATCTAGAAAAATTAAAAAACTTCAAATGTTCACAACTTAAACTGTTCGGAGTTTAAATTATTGCATATTGAATGGTTTAAAGTATTGGATCGAGCCAATACCGCGAGAACAATAGAGAATCTGAGAATTTTTTTTTTTAGAAGACACGATCTCATGAGTTGCATTGCAACTTTTAAAGACGATACTAACAACATATATTGTTATTTTTTTAAACGATATCATCAACATTTCTAATTTTATTGATCCCACACTCGCGATATAAAAAACTATAATTACATAAACATGTTCGATCGAGCTTCTTAATTTTTTTTTTTTTACCGATTTCCTCTCCTTTTTTATTTTTTTGGCTAAATGAGAATAAGAAAAAAAAACATCTAATCCACTTATGACATGAGTTGCAGAGGATGTAAACTAGGTTGACGGTTACAGGTGTTCTAACGGTCGGTTTGGTTAAAACTGAATTACAATAGTTAAATTAAAATTTTATTTGTTTTTTTTAATCTAATCGAATTAAACTTGTCAACCGAAAAACAATCAAATAAAAAAATTAAAAAATATATAGTTTGTTTGGTTCAACCAAAATAAAAGAAATTAAATTTTAAATGATCAAACTCAGTACATACACAACTATATTTAATAATCTTAAAAATAAATGTAATTATATATATTAGTTGAACTGAAATAAATGAGATTAAATCAAATTAAATATAAAAAATGAAGTAATTTAAGTAAATAAACTTTAATTTATCTGATTAAGCTAAAATAAAAGAGATTAAACCGAACAAAATTTAATAAAAATAATTTTTTCTTAAAATTTCAATCTAAAGTGAAACATGTAAGCCGAAAATTTAAGCATTTATTCTAAAATTTCCGGATCCATCATCCAAGGATGTAAACTAGGTCGGAGTGCGTATCTCGGAGATATCTCAACTTTGGCGTGACCGACGTGTACGGTGTCTATTGGGGTATAGCGCAGGGGCAGTATTATCTGTGCTTTAAGATTTCGTGCAGAACGTATAAGAACGGTTGAGATTTTCTGTAATAAACATCGGGGACTGCGCATGGGCCAATATTATTTTTCTTTGAGATTCGTGCAGAACGTATTTGAACGGTTGTGATTTTCCAGAAAAACAAGATATCTCAGAGGATGCGAATTCTGAAATCATTAGGTCGAGGGGTTTTCACTCTCAGGAGGGTTTTGACTATTTGACTTCGTACTTCTCGCACCCACACAAAACCAAAATCCTTCCTTTAATGGCGAACTCCCTCCTCTCACGCCGCTTTCTCTCCGGCCGCCTCCGCCTCCCATCTCCGTCCCTCCGCCTCTTCTCCACCACTTCCTCTTCCGATTCAGACACCGTCACCTCCCCCGATCATGCCACCTTCACCTCCCCGGACCCGACTTCCTCGCGTCCGGTGCGCCCATTCGAGCCTGGTCAGCCGCGCGAGCTCGAAGGAGGCATGGATCCGGGCCTTTTCAAGGCGATTCTGGTCGGGAAGGTCGGTCAGGTGCCAATGACGCGCCGCCTGAGGGGCGGTCAGGAGATCGTGGTCTTCTCCCTCGCT
Organism: Carex kokanica; assembly: GCA_025461125.1. Taxonomy (NCBI): domain Eukaryota; kingdom Viridiplantae; phylum Streptophyta; class Magnoliopsida; order Poales; family Cyperaceae; genus Carex; species Carex kokanica. The sequence goes on from JAJGRX010000861.1 coordinate 210,583, forward strand.
ACCGGCGGAATCCGTAACAACCGCCGGCCGCTAGCGCACGAGCGGCCAGAGGAGTACGAGTCACGGTGCTCAGTGCAGTGGCATCGGGTTTCCGTCTATCCTTATAGGCTCGTATCAATCGCAATGAACATAGTCAAACCAGGGTATGTGTTGATAATTGTTCTTTTTCCTGTCCTATGTGTTACATGAGGTTTAGTCTGGCAATTCTGTTCTTTATACAGTGGGCATTTAGCAGTACATCATAACACTGGTTTGGAAAACTATGCCTAGTGTATTTTGCTTGGTTAATGGTTAGTTATGGTGCTTCTGAACCTCTGAGAGAGTGTTTAGTTTCTGGAAATCTGGGTTACCTGCTCATTTCACTTGGCTATGCTGGATAAAAATTCTGTTCTGAAACTTTAGAAGTTCAAAATTGGAGGAAAAGTTGAACCTGGCTCATCTGATAACTTATACTTAGCTAAAGTTTGAATACCTGCGTCTTTCAAACAAATTCAATTGGTGAGATTTTTGGAAAATTGCATCTTCTGAAGTTTTCTTCATTTGCATTTTTTTTTCCTGATATTGAGACTATCACTGCAGTCTCATAATTTTGAGCGTGCAATGTAACACCTTCTGCTCTTGATAAAAAGATCACCTATAGTTGCATGAACTGTTTGAATTTGCTTCGTACATTTGTATATGTATCCTTATTATTGGTGGTTTTTTGAATGGATTGTGTTAGATGTTAACATTGGATTGACTTTTTCAACCAAATGTTATTAACTGAGAGCTTATTATAATATGCAATGGGTTTGTTGTAGAAGCATTTTAACAACTGGTATGAGAAAACGAACTTGTATTTTTAAAAGGTTTAAAATGCCTCTATTTTTCAATTTTAATAACTTGAAATATAAATCCAAACAATGAACTTAATTAATGGGAGATGATCTATTTCACATTACCTAAGTGCACAAAGACTTGCGGTACTTTGGCTTTGTTTTGATGTGCATTGGGAGTTTATAAATATATATTAATGTGGACTTTCTGTATATTATATATTATGGTATTCATGACCACTAATATAAATTATGAACTAGAAATGCCACAATTCTTTTCTTATACATCTGCGAAAAAATTGAAGAAGATCATATCTGAAAATTTTATTGTGCTATTTTGAATTTCGGATGTTAAGTTGAACTTGCAAGACTTGAAGACATGAGGGAGACAAGTAATTGAGACATTTTAACCCTTCATATTTTTTCAATTTCCTTGCTTTTCATTCTGCAAGAAGTTTAGTTTTGGTGCAAATTGGTTCAGTTGCTTGGTGTTCAAAAGCTTTGAAACATGCAAGAGAAAAAGGGCTGCATATATGTGTCTGGTTGTTTTGATGTTAATTTTTGTAAGATAGTTGACAAGAATAATAAAATAAAACAAAAAAGGAAATGTGTTAGTCTATAGCACTCCTATCAATTTATATTTAAGTGGATCTCTTTTAATATGTTTATTTTTCAATGGCAGAGCTGTGTTGTATTTGGAAGGACATATAGAGACCAAGGTTTATTCAGACCCTGTTACAGGTATTGTCAGGCGGATAAGAGAGATTGCCGTTCGTGGAGATGGTAAATTCTTGTATTTTCTCCATTTTCTTTAAAAACTCAACTCATGAGTTCAAAATAATTTATGTCAGGTTTGCTAATGCAACATTTACTAAGTTAAATAGGAACCAAAATAAGCCAGACCAAACTGTTTTTGTTTATGTCTTCTATGTTATGAGCATATAATGATTCCTTGAAGCTTATGACATTATGGTTTATGTTTAACCTGATTGTATACCTTTTACCTTTAAATTGATTTGTACATTTCATGCGTTAATGTTGGTGAAACAGGTGGCCGCTTATTGTATCTCGGTTCAGACGAAGAGGCTCCAAAGTTGGATGAAGGGAGGGCAAGAGCTGTAGGTTATTTCTGAAATCTAAAAACAAATAAAACTAGGCATGTACTCTTGCTTGATTCATGTAGACAGTTGATGTTTAGTATTTTGACAGTTCGAACTAAGCTTGTACTTTAGCTTGATTCTTATATTGTAGTCATTCCTGGTTCAACGAGTGAATGAATATTAAGCCAAAAGAACTAGATTGTTATTTGTGTGTGTGTGTGTGGTTTGGGGGAGGGGTGGGCATGGAGCTGCCTAGTGAAATTTCAAAGTTGTTTTTTTTTCTGGCGACTCTTTGTGATCTTAGAAACAGTAAAGGTTCGTTTGGATTGATAAGGGGGTTAGTGTGGTTGGCGGTGGTAAGTTGGTATCTCAAGCAGAGTGGAGAGGAGTTGGATATTTAATAGGATGAGGTAAAATTTTAGAATATGGCATAATTTTACAATAATTTTGAACAAATATATCTTTATAATTGTTCTGGAAAAAAAACATAGAAGTATATCTGTGAAATATTTGTTCTATGAGGTTCCCCTCCTGAACCTAAAATTTGATTGAGATAACAGAACATATTATTTTGAATAGCTATTTATTCATCCAAATATGAAATAGAGTTGGAAATAATTCGCAGCAGATTAGCGGTACTGCTCTTCAATTCATATCTATTTACATTTGGAGTCGTTAGGAAAAATTTAGCTCTTTTAGTGGTGTCCGAGGTGCAATTTATCAAGCTTTATTGAGGTCACGTGGTCTTCCCTGTACGGTCGTGCAAACAAATCCATCAAGAGGTGACACTTTAACCACAGTTCATCTCAATTTTAAGGGAAAATTTTTTATATGCCACTCCAAAACTTGAAAATTAGTTATTTGCCACCTCAAAACTTGAAATTAGTTATTTGACACTCCAAAACTTGAAAATTAAGCTAATTGCCACAATTATACACTAAATTCAGATTTTTGATTTAAATTATTCTGAAAATTCAACAAATTATAATATTGACCAAAATACCCCTGCTGAAGATTATGTGAAATACTTCATGAACGTTGAATTAGGGAAAGAGACGGTTCCCAAACCTAAAGCACGGCACCAGGGGCGACTCTCTCCTCCGCCCACCTCTCTCTCTGATCATCACCTTCCTTCACTCCGTCTCCTTGGGCTTCCTCTCCAGTGTCAATTAAGCGAGGGTAGCAGCGGAACAATTATTCTGAAAATTAAGCTAATTCCGTCTCCTTGGGCTTCCTCTCCAGAAATAAAATCATAATATAAATTTTTGCCTTCTCGAGGAGGTGTACGCTTTGACAGTACTTGGAGAACTAAGCAATGGGGAGCATTAATTTCCCAAGAAATATTTTGGCAAAGGACATTAAATTAGAACAGAATTCAAAATATTAAAATCGAGGGTAGCAGCGGAACAATTATTGAAGGGGAAGGGGATCGCTGGAGAAGAGCTTCCGTGCTCTCTCAAACAGAAGGGGAAGGGAATCGCTGGAGAAGAGTTAGTCTTCCGATCGAAGAAGAAGAGATTGGGGATCTGTTTAGCTTCCGATCGAAGAAGAAGAGAGCCAGAGAGGCGAAGAGAAATGAGGCAAAGGGATTAGATCTGTTCAATTGAAGAATTGAGGGGTAATCTTGAAAATACTAAAATATGGTTTTTTATACACTAATTTTCAGAATAATTTAAATCAAAAATCTGAATTTAGTGTATAATTGTGGCAATTAGCTTAATTTTCAAGTTTTGGAGTGTCAAATAACTAATTTCAAGTTTTGAGGTGGCAAATAACTAATTTTCAAGTTTTGGAGTGGCATATAAAAAATTTTCCCCAATTTTAAATATCTTTAGTATTGTGTTGGTTTGTTGTTTCTGCATTAATGAAAAATGAAGGTGCCAGCAAGGTTTCCACCTTTTATGTTCATAGATTAGCAGGTTCTTTTTGCTCATCATAGCCTGTAATGCTGTTGCCCCTCCTATCTTATAAAGCTTTTGCTTCAGTTAACATTAACCGTATCTCGACTTTAGTTTTTGAATATTAATGAGCCTGAGTTATCTTTTTTCCCTTTTCCGATAGAATGCATTGAACTAGTTAGCGATGAGAGTCATATTCATTTTCTGTTGTTTTTGAATGAAAAATATTATATACCTGTTTCTTAGAAACTGGAACAACCTTGAGTATATATACAATCAATATATTATATACCTGTTTCTTAGAAACTGGAACAACCTTGAGTATATATACAATCATTCCATGCCAGCATTGAGACTCACATACAACCTTTGCAAAATAAAACTTAAACTACCCAAATTTGTGTCAGCAATATAAATATCAATCTCCATCATCGGTACTATCAATTTTCTTTTTATGCTGATGAAACGATAAACGGTCGAAGAAAATCGGACTGTTCTTTACAAATTTTGAAGTTGTTAGTCCCTCAAAATCAACTCGTGCATAACAAAGACAAAAACTAATAACACGTAGATGTCCTCATCCGACAACGGTTGTAATTAAAAAATAAAATTTCGGATTGAATATCACCCTTCCAATTAAATAGTCCACTTTTTTTAATTCTATGAATCTTTGTTATGTTTATTTACGTGTAGAAGTCTAAATTTATTTAGATACGTACTCACCACACATACTTGTCACAAGTTTATTTAGTCTGCCTTCTTTTAGTCCTGATTTCTTTTCATTTTTTAAATGTCAATTTTTGAATTGATTGATAATTGATTGGTCATGCTTTTATTTTTTTTTCATTTTTTTATATCATATAAGGAATGTCATTTGTGGAAAAGAAATAATTTTCCTGATAAAAGGATGCAAAAGTTTTCAAATTACATAATGACATAGTGTTGGTCAAATTACATGATCAATTAAACAAATATGTTGGTCTATTATTTTTATTGTTGAATAATTATTATTTCAATTGGTCTATTATTTAAGAAAATATGTCATTTTGTATGAATTATTTTTTTATCTTGTAATATTTCGCCGTTACAACACATGCAACACGATACTAGCTAGTTAATAATGCACACATGTGTATAAGTTCTCAAAGTACTAAGATCTCACGGGTGAAACCTTATAACATGTCATCTCTTTCTTCTTCTTTCTCAAGCTATCTTCCCCTCTTTCTCACGCTTTTGTCACTCCAATGTGCATTTCTTAGTTATGCACATGAAAACGATCAAATTTGGTCAAATCTGAAATTGCGCAGCGGCTTTGACAAGGTGTACTGTTTTCGAGAGCATGCCATTAATCCGAGCTGTAAAAGGATGTTGCCACGTCCTTTGTTTCACCGGCGTGGCCCGGTAGAACCTTCTGCACCGTCAAAGAGGCACAATTGACAGAGTTCCACAATCTATGGCTTCACCTCTTCCACCGGTTATACTTTGCAAAGCATATATAATATTTCTTTTTTGCATTTAATTAATTTATTTGTAACCGGTATTGAGTTTAATTTGTTAATTTACACCATAATGTTAGACGTAATGGAATACTGTATTTTGAGCAAAGTTAGGTTGTGATCTTGGTAAGCATAACTTCAAAAGTCTATTGGATTGTCTTCAAACGACGAATCCAAATCGTTGAAATCCATCTACTTCATGAGTGATGCATGTACATGAAATTTTTTTAAAGTTTTGAATTCATTTAGTACAAAGTCAAGCGGTAAAAAAAATGAATCATTTATAAGTTATTTTATAAGTTGTTTTATGTATTTATTTTTCATCATTTGTTTGACCGCTTGATTTTGTACTAAATAAATTCAAAATTTTATATGTACATGCATCATTCATGGAGTAGATGAATTTCAACAGTTTAGATTCGTTGTTTGAAATCAATTCGATAGACTTTTAAAGTTGTGCTCACCAACCTCTCTTAGTAAACACATCACACCTAGCTTTGCTCCTGTATTTTACTATGTGTATCTTGTTTGTAAATATTTTTTTTTCACTGCCGATAGATGCATGTCATCAATCAAATTAAACGAAACGTTTCTTCATTTTTTTTTTAAGATGGGTTTCTTATTCTTGATTAAATAACCCATGTTGAATTAGAGATAATGTTTCAAAATCTGTAGAACCTTGTAAATAAAAAAAATAAAGAACTATGTTGTGTTGCTCGTGATTAATCTTCATTTATACTATCGTCTTTAGAATTCCATGATATTAACCGTTAATTCAAATTTAAAATTTAACTCAGCCAAAAGATGTCCCTTGTTTCAAAAAATCAGTCAGATTTTTTTTATTTTGTATTTCATAATTCACATCCACCTATCTTTTTTTTGACAGCAAAATTTATTTATAATAAAATAACATGCTTCATGGTGAATTTTTGAAATATGAAAATACCATGCCCGTAAAACTGTACAATATATGAAAACAAGAAATTTTGGGACGTACAGGTTTAGTTCTTCGGTTATCCGAAAGTCACAAGAAAAACGCATATCGTATAAGATCATATAAAGGTTCTCTGATTCACACCTAACACAAGTCGACCCTATGGTGTGATAATTTAGACGCCACCTTCTTGGCTTCTAACTCTGTTTTTCATGCGCGCACGAAACATATCGAGATCGACTACCATTTTGTGCGTGAACGAGTTGCCTCAAAAGAATTGGTGATGCGTTTTATTTGATCCAAAGATCAACTCGTTGATCTTCTCACCAAAGGATTAGCATCTCCCCGCCTTCAGCTTCTCTGTTCCAAACTCGGTTTAGCAGCAACTCACCCTTCGTTTAAGGGGGGTATTAGACAGAATATAGTCTTTAGACTTATTAGATTGTATTAGCCTTAACGGGTTTCCTTTATATCAGTTAGAGTTACTGATTGTATTTAGACCGAATGCCTATATATAGGACATAGAATGTAATTGACAAGGAAAATGAAACATTTTACAAACTATAATTCAATTCACTGTAATTCTAGATTCTTATACACGCTCTTGTCACTCCAATGTTAATTATGGGAATGAAAACAATCAAATTCCTTCAAATGTGAAATTGAGCAGCGGCGTGTCATTATTCCCGGCTGTAAAAGGATGTCGTGACGTCCTTTGTTTCGCCGGCGTGGCCCGGTATAACCTTCTGCACTGTCAAAGAGGCACAATTGACAGAGTTCCACAATCTGTGGCTTCACCTCTCTTCCACTGATTATAATTTGCAAAGTATAATTTTGCCTTTCCTTTTTTTTGCATTTTGCATTTAATTAATTTATTTGGATACCGTATCGAGTCAGTTAATTTATATCAGAATATCAGACTTAATGAAATATTGTTTTTTTTTACTATGTGTATTTTGTTTGTAAATATTTTTTTCTCTACCGATAGTTGTCATCAATCAAATTGAACGAAACGCTTGTTTAATTATTATTTTTAAAGATTGATTTCTTATTCTTGATTGAATCACTCGTGTTGAATTAGAGATAATTAATGTTTCAAAATCTGTAGAACCTTGTTAATCTTAATCTATGATGCGATACCATTCATCTTCATTTTTAGAATTCTATGATTAATTTTTTCCGTTAATTCAAATTAATTTAAAATTCAATTCAGCCAATAGTATTCAACTTACTCGGGAATGCTAATTATTTTAAAAAATTAGTCAAATATTACCTCTTTTCATTTCATAATTCACATCTACCTATTTTCTTTTTAATTCGAAAGTACTATGCTCGTAAAACTGTACAATATATAAATGAAAACAAGAAATTTGAGATGCACAGGTTTGTCGTTCTTCTCCATGTTATCGAAAGGTCACAAGAAAAACGCATGTTGACGGTATAGATCATATAAATGTTGTGCCCGATTCACATGTAACACACTCCATGAAAACAAGTTCTTCTTATCATAGTTTGGGATGTATATATGAACCAGTAGCTATACAAGTAATATATATAGTTTCCTAAAAACAAGTTAGCTAGGTGATATGGATGGAAAAAAATTGCAAATTGACTATTGTTAGCTAATTTTGTCTTCTATGCTTATAATATTGACATATGTGATATTGGAGAAAATTGACTATATTCTCTTAATGCACTGATCGATTCATTACAATTATAAATTTTTGACCTAATAACAAAGCAAAATTAATATAAGTAAAATAAAACCGTATCAAAAACAAAATTAATAAAGTAACATAAAACCTTATTCAAGTCGATCACAATAGCACAGCTAGCAGAGAGTAGTGTTCAGGAAGCGATACTTTGGATATTATTTTGCAGATAGTATCAATAAGGCAATAAGGCAATATGAATATAGATGTATAGCAAAAGAAAGATAAAGTAGAAGCTAAAAAAACAGGTGAACAAAACACAATAAAACTATTAATCATGAAAATAAAATTATAATAGTACTATATCCGAAAAAAATAAATGTCAAAATTAAAAATAGTGTTTATTGAAATATATAGTATCAAAACTTCTTCAATTAATACTTTTAGCGCTTTCATACAATTATGATTATTCTTTTTCTTTTTGTAATAGATAGTTTAAACTTCATCTAGTATCTACGATGTTTATATATAGCTAGTGCGAGTCTTCAACATAAAATTATATTTTGAAAATCAACTTTTAATCTAGGACAAAATTAGTTCATATCATTCATGTGTAGGAGATTATAAATTTGAAATTCGAATAGCTCTATAAATATTAAATAGTTTGTTGACTGTATTAAATCTATTTTAATACGAGTATAGATTAATACGAAGGTATATTAGTTCTTATAATTAGAGTTTATCTTTTTTGAGATGTAACATGACAGTCACTATCGTGTTTTAAATATGGTTGTTTAATATATAATATCTTATTAGCTTATTCATGTTGTATTTTGCAGGAAGTAAGTTAAGTTTGAAATTGAGAAATTAATTATAAGTTTATAACAGTAAATTAATAACACATTTTGATACTAGATTATCCTAAATTTGAAAATATAAATATATAGATATGGGTGTACATATCAATAATTAAATAAATTGAAAAGGGTGTCACTTTTTGCATAATATTTACTTCCCTTCGGTGCATGCTAAATGTTTCAAAAAATTAGTCGGAAGTTTCTTTTCAACTTTCGAGGTTAGCTGTCATTTACTAACCAACAATATATTAATAAAATACAGAAAAAAGTATATAGCTACGGTATATACCCAAAAAAAAAAAAATAGTGTACAACCACTTTTTTTTATATAGTTAGCTGTTAAAATTACCACTAACAAATATATTAATAAAAAAAGTTATTTACAAAATTTTAAATTTTATCTTCTCAAATAACATAAAATTAAATTTTTATATTCATACTCAATTCTAAAATTTAATCTTCATCTCGCTCTATGATTGATTCGCTTCTTCGACCGCCGCCACGCTCCGACAACAATCGGATCTATTCACTGTCGCTCTCCGATCGAGATGGAAACTCTATCCTCCGAGCTCCGATAATACCGCACTCTCGGCTCCAATCAGCGCCACTCAGCTCCATATCGCTCCCCTCTCGCTCCACGATCGGATATGATTCTTCGACCGCCGTCGTGCTTCGATGACGATCGGATATACTCATCGCCGCGCTTCAATTGAGATGGGACTCTACGCTCCGAGCTTCGACGATACCGCTCTTGGCTCCGCTCGGCTTCGGGTCCTCCCCTCTCTCTCATTCTCCTCTCCGCTCGAAGAGGTAGTACCGAGAGAGAGGAGGTATTGTGTCGGAAATAAAGCCTACAAGGAGTGAAATAAACCGAGTTGGATGGTGAGGGGTGGAGGGGTAGGGTGTGGTGGAGGAGGAGGAAAGTGGGAGTTTGAGGTGGCGGCTGACCTAATTGCCAAAAGAGAGAAAAGCGCTCGTTCCTGTGGCTCTACCTTGTTTTTAACTCTTGATGGTTGTATAATGTATACAACCACTTAATGACATACATTGGCGGAACTAAGGTGGATCAGGGGGGTAGGCTAATGCCTACCCCTGGATTTGAATTTTTCTTGGACCCAGTGGTATTTTATACTTGTGTTTACCCCTAAACAGAAACAATACCTACCTTTGGATTTAATTCACGGCCAAGTAGATTAAAATTACGCGCAAAAGAAAGTCAGTCCAGACTGATTCGCGTAAAAGAATTAAAGAAAAAAGACGCGGTCCGATTCGCTACTCCACTCAGAAGAATCACTGATTCGCCACGGGAAAAAAAAGATATGCTACTAGGGATCTAAATATAGAGTGAGGCTATGGTACTATGCACAGCACGGATGGGTCCGTGCTACGACTCCAAATTTGAGTTTTCAAAATCCTAACGGTCCATCCAAACCATTCAACATGATTATAAAATGAATATGTACTTGCAAACCAAATTTTACATTTTTTCGAATTTTTTTACTATTTTTTTAGATAGGTAGAAAATCACTGTTTTTTTATGGTTCAGAATTTTCAGATCAAGTGATTTTCTACCTATCTAAAAAAATAGTAAAAAAATTCAAAAAAATGTAAAATTTGATTTGCAAGTACATATTCATTTTATAATCATGTTGAACGGTTTGGATGGACCGTTAGGTTTTTGAAAACTCAAATTTGGAGCCGTAGCACGGACCCAACCGTGCTATGCATAGTACCATAGCCTCACTCCTAAATATATATCATGTCGTAACTAGTATGTCGTGACTAAATTTGAAATGATGGTCATTGTAACACCCGGTAATTTTTATAAATATTCTAATATTTATTTTGGACTTATTTGCAAAATCTGAAAACTTAATGGTCAATTATAAAATACATATATAAAAGAAAAAAAAAGCCAACGTGGGTTTTTTTGCCACGTGGCTCTCATGCACAACCAACCACCCCCCCCCCCCCCCCCCCCCCCCAAAATTCGTATCCTCTGAGATATCTCAATTTTTGCGTGACTTTATAGAAAATCTCAACCATTCAAATACGTTCTGCACGAATCTCAAAGCACAAATAATACTGGCCCCTGCGCTATCCCCAAATAGAAACCGGACACGTCGGTCACGCAAAAGTTGAGATATCTCAGAGGATACGCACTCCCCCCCGCCACACCACATCCTCCCCCCGTAAACCCTTTAATGAGTCTCTCACTCTTTCTTTGATGTATGAAAGGAAAAAAAAAATGAAAACTGTAGATGAAAAAGAAAAGAGAAATGAGAAAGGAAATGAGAAAAAAACCGATGAAATAAAGAAAAGTTAGTTTGGATAAATATTCTGATATTGATTGAAATTTGATTGTATGTCCAATTGGAATTCTGATCCTATGTTGCGAATGATTCTGAATGATCGTTGCAATTCAAATTGGATTCTGAATTGATCGCTATCAGGTAACCAGACTTCTCTATAATCTGTGTTTTCGATTTGTATAGTTGATTGGGTACTGATTTGGGTAATCGGATTATGATGATATATTTAACTGGAATATGGGGTCTGGAGATTGAAATTGTTTTTAATGGACTGGAATACTGAGAATCGCCTGTTTCAGAGATTTCAACTAGAATGAAACTGTTGTTATTGAAAACCTAGACTCAATTGATATTGGCGGTTAAATATGCATACATAATTTGATATTTAATTGTGTGGATTAATCCAATCCTATTGAAATGGTTGTTTACTGTTATTAAACCAATTATAGAGAAGTTGCGTCGTTAAATAACTGGTTACTCGGCTTTGTAGCTGACTCCGTATTGTTTCTGCTTCTTTCTGTTGCGATGTAGGTTGACAGGACGTACGGCGGATGGATGCGAGGATGTCGTTCTGTCGCGTCGCGTGCCCGGCCCGGCCGCTGGGGCGTGACAGTCTTGGCACGTGAATGGTCACAACACGTTAGTTATGACATGACCAAGGCATGTCGTGACCACATGTGACGTATCTAAATGTGACTGGTCACCTTTGGTCATGTTTAACTATTTTTTTTCATAATTTAGGTTATTTTATTCAAGATTCACTAGTCGACCAAGATCTAACGGTCCTAATTACACCTGACTCACATGGCCATGTGCCGTGACCAAATCTGTCGCGTGATGTGCCGTGGCGTGTCAAATTTTTGAAAGATGATCACGTCGCATGAATGGTCACGGCACGGGACACGTTGTGACCGGCACGCGTGCCATGTCATGCCGTGATGGAACCGTGTTGTGCTGTGACTGAACCGTGTCGTGTCGTGTCGTGAAGTATCTGGTCACGTCATGAGTTTTTAAATCCTTATCTGTTTTTCTACTCTAATTCGTCAGGAGAAAAAAAAATTATACTCTTATTAGTATTTTGTGCTTACTCCTGATCAGAATCCTGAATCCGTCTCTGATGGCATACCATCGCGAGTATTAAACCACATCTAAGGAAATGCTAAGCTGTCAATCTTAATTTTCATTTGTCAAATTTGGACTATTAAACAGTCAATTCATTAATAATCTAACACTATCACATTGCTTATAACTGTATCAAGATTATTCCTAATTTTTCAATCTATCAGAAATTATGTGTCGACTTGCTATATGCCACCGCTAGGGTGATTTTCTTGATGATAAATCACATTTTTATTTTACTCAAGCTTAAAATAAATTTTTTTGTTGACAGAAAAAAAAAAAACTTTAAAGCTTGGGTAAAATAATAATAAAAAAAAGTTAGCTCATGGGATTACAATCCTTTGATGCATCAAGTTTTGGAGGCCCAGTCTCATTTAGAAGTTCAATTTGATTTGTATGATGTAATCAGTTGTGTTGGGCTAATGTTCCAATGGAAAAAAAAAATGTTGTCCTAATATATTACTTGAAGACAGAGTAATTATTTTCCGTAATAATTTTATCACCAAATCGCTTAGATATTTTTCGGATCCAACGGTTTCAATGCAGCTGTTGCACTTTGAGATCTGTGCTGTTCAGTAGCCATTGTTCAATCCCACAACGCCACGACTGCAACAATAATAGTAATTAGATATGAATTAAGCCCCATAAATGAACAAATGCGTACAGGAATTATTCATTGAATTTAAGATTAACATATTTAATTTCTCTGTGTTTGGATGATTAATGAGAGAAAATAAATTTAATTTTCCTTTCATTCTTATTTTTTGTTTGGTTGATTAAAATTTAGAAATTCGGTAGTTGTTGTAGGTTTGTGACAAAAAACTTGTATAAGAATATAGGTAAGATATAGGGTTGGGCATTTGTGTTTTTTTTTTTCTAAAAATATTTGCAATAAAATTTCTTTCCATCCGTTACAACCCAAATTAGGAGGGAAACCGATTCTATTGATTATAATGATACAATGTTAAACCTTTCACCTCAGACATAATTTTGTCAATCAAACACAATTCGATGGAAAATTTTCTTTTCTTTCCCTCCCTTCCTCTACTCTCCCTCCAAATAAGGTGTTAGTAAAATCACCGAGTTGGTCCTTCCTCTGTCGATAATTTGTAAAAGTGGCTCCCACACTATGGGCCTGTTCGGCAGCTTAGGATTTGATGGAAAATGGTAACATTTAGGCATTTGTTTCCATTAGCTGCTCGGCATTTTCTTTTCCCAATTATAATTGGTGACTTGTTAAATCAAATTGAATCAAAGGTCATTTTCTTTTCCCAAATGGAGCAGCTGCTATGAAGATTGAAGACCAATAACTTTTGTTGTATCTTAACGTGATTAAACTAATTTATCATAATTATTAATATTAAACTGAATTTAACTAATAGTTGAAAATTTTAAATGCTGCTAGACTTGTCCGTGGTATATAAAAATAAAATATATATTTTATTATTTGTCATGTTGTGATTAAACTAATAGTTTACAATTATTAATATAAGAATAGAAACATAAGATTAAAAATAAACATATATGCAAGACACTCTAAGAAATATTTAATGCATTTTCATAAATGCAACGGCTACATCATCTAATTTTTTTTTTCAACTACTCAATTTTCTTAAATGTAACGGCTAAAAGTATTGAATGCAAATCATGTTCATCTAATTAAATACTTCTTATTTAACTATAAAAAATGTTAAGAACCAAAAAAAAATATTTATATTTTATACAATAATAATTAAGAAGAAATATTATAGTATTATTTAATCTATTTATTTAATTACATTATTGATAATATATTAATAAAGAAAATTGTATAATATCAAATATTTTAGAAAGAAAAATAGAATTTCCCACAACTAATCCCACGGTACAACCGAACACTCAATTCAACACATTCTCAAAATTAATCCCGTGCGTACCCGTACCCGTGGGTTCTCACTTTTTCAAAAGTGAGTTCCCATCCCCGTCAAATCCCATCCCGTGTAATTCCTTGACATCCGAACAAGCCCTATATGTTTCCTAGTTTCTTACCGGCTATAAATAGGTTTTACTGAATATAGGATACGGTCTGGCTATAAATAGGTGTTGTTTATATAAGAGCTCTCTATTTTTTTATTTTTCATATGGGAATATTGTCAGGAATAAAAAATTGATCTTTATAATATTCATTATTAGAAAAAAAAGAGAGAGAGTTAAGGGTACGGATTTGAATATTGCAAATTAATATTGGATCGTTCATTTTTATATAGCGATTTGCATGTACTCTATTAAAAGTGGTCGGATTTGCACATATTTGGGGATGAGTGTGGATCTCAAAATCCGACAAATTTTCATATTAAATTTTGCAGTGTAAAATCTCTTTAATTGCATTCCTAGATAAATTATAGTCGATTGCAACTAATTTAATTATAAATTCACAAAGAAATTTACGTGGTTCCATATTTATCAATATTCCTTGTGAAAAAAATAGTTAAGATCATAAAAATTAGCCTGCAAAATAAAATATACAATATGTTATTTTTATATTTCTAGTTTTTTTTAGTAAAGTTGGTAGTCCAACTATTCAATTGAATTAATATCTATAAGAAATTTCATTCAGGTTTTGTACATGTGACCTTTCACATATAGATAACATTGCTTTTTATAATAGATCAAATGATGGTTCTAATTGAAAAAAAAGAAAGAAATATTCACATAATTTTATATACTAATCAAACCCCTCGCCACACTTGGTGTTGCAGATGATACGAATAGGTATCTTGACATATGTTTAAGTTTCCCTCTGTTTACAAATTATCTCAAAATTATGCATATAATTTGTATTCACTGTAGCATTTCTTGTGACATTTTGTGCTAATATATATTTTCTCTTATTTTATTAAGTTTGCGTTTTTATCCATTTTCTATTGACTCTAGATCGGATTGAGTTCAAATTCAAATTGAGATCAAGTAATTGTAATAATAACATCTCTAGTCAAAAAACTAGCATTTGATCTAGTGGCAAAGATTACTACTGATGTTTTAATTTAATATATCAATCTAGCTGTTAGATTTTCCTAAAAAAAAAAAATCTAGTGGCAAAGACACATGACCTCGATGTAAGAGGTCATGGATTCGAAATCCAGATGAGAAAAATCATTTGTTGTAATAACAAGAGTATTAAATAGTTAGATAGCTTGATTTCCAATTTTTACTTAAAAAAAAATAATAACATCTCTAGTCACAATTGGTGTTGCACATAATATGTCTAACTTTTCATGTTTTGAGAGTTATTTCAAATTAGACATATCATGTTTATCAGTTTGAATGCATTGTCCAGATTCTAATGATATTTTTTTTGTTATTATTTTCTCTCATCTAGTTAGTTGTCGACCTTTACATCACAATAAATTATGTGCTCCTTTTGGGAAAATCACACATGTCGGGCTAAAGGCCTAAAGTAGATAGCATCAGACGGATTAAATCAAATAACGACAACGTTGACAAGATATATTGGGATAAAGGGTTAATGCTCACCATGTCAAGCGCTCTTATATATTTTTCTTATACCAAGCAAAGATTTCCGATATTTTTCGTGTATGTAATTCAAAAAATAAATAAATTTAACATGAGATGATGATGAAATGAGCATTAAAAGTCTTCAAATTAGGTTATGTCTTAATCAACTGTACCATGTATCATTTTTCAATTATCAATATTCCTATGTATTATATTAAGATGTTTCACATAGTAAAGATGCATTGATACTCTTTGTTTCTCAATTTTTAAAGTGCAAACAATTCAATCCATTCAATTTTATCTACATACCAAAATCTTGTTAAAAAGTGAATATTTATTTATTTTATTTTTATAGAGATGAAATCATTTCACGATCCATATCATTTAAAATAATAGTTTTTATATCTATGAAAAAAATAGTTGGAAAAATCTAAAAACCATAAAATTAACAAAATTTTGATATGCCGACATTTAGCAACTCGATTTGGTACTTTCGACATCAAAATATAAAGTCAAAAATGCCAACAATTTAGTTTTCAAATTACCATAAGTTTAACATAACTCTATGATTGTTTAACTTTGAAAACATGGATATGTCCACTATTTTTTTTTTTTTTTCTATCCTACATGACCATGTTAAAAAATATATTAAACCTCTCTCTGAATCGTGGGTTCATGCCTCATGGCACCTAGCACTTATTAGAATTTTTCTAATTGAACTAAAACACTTGTTCGTGTCAATAATTTTTATGTATCAAGTGATGAGCTAGCTAATAAAAATATGAAATTGCCAACCAACTAAAAAGAAAATGTTCGATCAAGATTCAATTTAACATTTTTATTGGTTTTTCTGCCTTATTATTAGAAAACCAATGGACGTGACAGAAAATGGATGCATCACTTGGTCAAAATAAATACTCTTTATTATTATATAATGACAAATTGATGATTAATAAATTGTTCATGTTAACTTGAATCTGTTTAATTAAGAGCTGAACAGAAGCGACAGAAAACAGATTTATTACATAATTTACATAGGTGTGAAAAGTTGGCTGAAAATAATGAATAACAAGTAGAGGATTTAGATAGTTGGAATGATTGTCAAGTTAATTTGAAACATTTTTAAAAAAATGAAGAGGTTTGTTGGCAACAGAGGGCTAAAACAAATGGATTTTAGAGGGAGGTGCAAACATACACAAAAAATCATGTTCAAACCTAAATTAGGAAAAAAAAAGAAACACAAATTCTTTCTATGAACATTGATGGTGTAGTTACTTATTATTTGCAGATTATTAAGAAACATGTCCTTACAATATTACATTGATCTATTAGGTACTAGCATTAACATGTCCTACAATATTACATTTATTAAGAAACATGTCCTAAAATTATGATCTCATTTTCAAAGTCCAGCCTTAATCATTATTTTAATTAAGAACGTAATTTGAATATATTGTCATTATTATGAAATAAGAATCATACTTTAAAATTCTTATCCTTGAAATTTTTCTAATTTAAAAAAAATATTATTAGAAAGTATTTATTCAGCAAATTAGTATTTTCCTTGAGAACAACATATTGGCAATGGACTTCTCCAATTCTACAAGACTGGAGATGATAGCACTACATCTGAGAACAGAAAATGACAAAATGCAAAAATTAGCAACTGTTTTGTAACTTATGTTTATCCTGCTCCAGTGGTGGTGGTGGCTACCAGCTGTAAATATAAACAAGTGATCAAAAGAAAAAAAGAAAAGAAAAACAAAGTCAAAGACAAATAACATTCATGTAGTAGTGTATCACTAGTAGCAATATTTGTTATCTTTTGATAACTTCCCCTAAAAAATATTCATTCACAACACAAGTTCATGTGAACATTTTGTGTGATAACCATTTCCCACCATACTACTTGCATGAATATATATGCCAACTTGTCAAGCCTGTGATGGAAGTCATGAAAATGGAAAATCTGAATAAAATTAAAAAAAAAATGTTCTTAACAGAGTAAAGATAATTTTATGGACCACTTTCCTATTGGGTGCTATAAATAAAACAAGATTTTAGTGGGTATGTTTGTAAAAAATCCATAATCAATTGTAGTAACTACTACTTATTATTAAATAGCCGTTGAAGGGCTAAAAGCAGAAACGCTTGACCCGTTACCTCTTTACGCAGACCAATGCTCAATTAGTTACAATCTTTAAACACTATCAAAATGTACGACCTTTTACCGTATGGACTAAATATAATAATAATCTAATAGAAATGCGCCACCTTTACTTGTAGTAAATCTTTGTATATATTTGACAGGAAAAAGTGCTCTCTTGTAGTTTCCTGCAAAAAAAATAACATGTCTGGGCACGACCTATACAGCCCACGCGCCAATCACACGATTACAGTATTACACCAAATTCGGTGGGGCCTACAGAAAAGTAATTTAAAAAGAGGAGAATTCAAATACCTTCATTTTTTTTTACTTCACTGTACCTCTATTTTTTAAATTTTTAAGAACTCAAATTTTAAAACTTAAAAAGTCAAAATAAAACCGTTAGATATAATTTACATCATTTTATCTATGCATGTGTAAAAAATTATGGCATTTCAATTTTGTTTTGATTGTTATTAAGAGCTTGTAAAAAATGTACTAATTTGGATAATTTCTAAACGTTGATTTTCAACTTATTGATTTCCATAAAAACAAAATTGAAATGTGATAATTTTTTATGAGCACAGAGAGAAAATAATATAGAACATATCTAACAGTTTTATTTTGACTTTTTGAGTTTCAAATTTTGAGTTATTAAAGTTTTAAAAAATGAAGACATGGTGAAGGCACAAAAATAGAACCATTTAACTCTCTTCATTTAAAAAAATAATGGTTATAAATAGTTCATGTTTTGAGCGTGCACTGCACTGTATTTTACTCTAGAGTACGCAATACGGACATTAGTGCTTATATGGGAACTTAGTTTGATAATTAATTTATATTAGAAGATTCGAATAGCATTAGCCTAGAGTATGTTAATTTTTTATTTCAATACATAAACTGAATAATAAATAATAGTGCGCGTAATAGTAGTTATTATTATTATTATTATTATTATTATTATTGAGTTGGGCTACATTGCTTCACGAAGTAAATCGAGTGTTTTACTTCACGTTTATATCTTTAATTCTGAAATTAAAAAAGTCGATCTGAACTATTCAAAATAATCTCCATATTAAAATGTGTTTGGAGACCAAATTTTACAATTTTTAGAAAAAATTTCCTATTTTTTTATAATTTTTTAAAACTCACTGTTTTCAGAAAATTGTGGACCATAAAAATCATTAATTTTAAAAAATACTAAAAAAACTAGTAATAAATTTTAAAAAAAATGTAAAATTTGGTCTGCAAGCACAATTTAATATGGATATCATATTCAATGGTTCGGATTGACTGTTTAAATTTTAAAATCGCAAAATATGGACGTGAAGTAAAAACTCGCTTTACTTCATGAAGCAACATAGCCCACTCATTATTATTTAATATTATGTTGTGGTGTTTATTTATTATTAATTTTAGCATTTAACATTATTTTATAGAATTTATATCATAATTATTATAACTACTTATAACAACCATTATTACTTGTCATAATTATTACTTATTATATTATCATTATTAATTATTTTAGTTACAATATCATTATTATGAGTTGGGCTAATATACTTCATGAAGTAAATGATATCTTCACGCTCATATTTTCTTTTTCAATGTTCAAATAGTCGTTCTAAATCGTTCAACAAGATCTCCTAATTAAAATGTGTTAACCAGATTTTATATTTTTTTTTTATCTTTTTACTATTCTTTAAGACATATAGAACATCACTTTTTTTATGATTCATAATTTTCTGAATCAATAGATTTCCTACCTATCTACACAAAAAAAGTAAAAAATCTAAACAAAATGTAAAATCTGATCTCCACTCGCATTGTACTACGAAGATTGTATTTAAGGATTCGGATAGACTATTTAGAATTTAAAATTAAAGATATAGCGTGAAGTAAAATATTATCTTTATTTCATGAAGTACATTGGTCCAATTCTATTATTATTATTATTATTATTAGTGTTCTTTATAGCGCGCTATAGCGTTTTCAGACCTTAAAAGTTATAGCTCTATCAATCGTTTTTGGCGCTATAGCGGTGCTATAACGTTCTTTTTAGCCTTTCTGTAATGACGCGATAATCACCATTTAGAACCATCAACCCTGTCGATTATCATTCCTATTAGTATTTTTTTTAATTATCGTGGCCTTTCTACTCCACATTTTACACAATTTACCACGTGACATTTTTATTATTTTGAATAGTGAAAAACAATAATATTCTACACTTATTCGAATAGTGTTATTCTAGCATTATTCCTTGATATTGTAAACGGACCCTTATTTAAGTGATAAATTGATAAATGATCGGCAACGGTTTAAAGTATAAGATTAAAACAAAAAAAATGATGTCATGTTATGTTATTTAAGTATTGAAATGTTCTTTTTATAGTTTACACTTTATAAAATTAATAGGTTTGTTTTTATATAAAAAAAAAATCAGTATTATAATATTTGGTCCTTTACCACGTTAAACATCAAACGGCTTAATGATCATCTGATCGCTGAATGTCTCTAAATGCTGTTCAAATATACAATAAATCCTAAGTTATTTGAGTTTAGACATATAATTTATAAACAAATTATTCTAACAGATTCTATCCAAACTTGTACGAATATAAACTATGTATTAACTATTAACAAACATGCATGATGCAAGTTATAAAATATTTATCATAAATAATCTAAAATGAGAAAGGACGAGACTAAATCTTTTGTAATAATTAGCAAACATCCGATAAATTTTTTAGTAAGGACCTGAATGTATTTCCTTGAATGCTGATGAATTGATTCAGTGCACATAGTGTGATGGGATTAGAGTGGGAAAAATGGCACGCCGGAGCTGGATCCGTCACGGAACGGCACGGTAACGGCACGGAACGGCACGGCACGTGTATCGGTCACGTGCCGTGACTCGCGTGTCCCGTGCCGTGACCAATTGTTGGCAAAGAAGACACGGCACGGAAATTGTCTTGGTCACGGCACGGCACGGCACGGAAACACGGAACGGCACGGCACGGGACACGCGAGTCACGGAACGGAAGACACGCCAGTCACGGCAGTAGCGAAGCAATACACTAACATACCTTCCTATAAGGTATAATTTTATTTTAATTAAAATATTTACATTTAAATTTCAATTAAAACATTTGAATTTTAAAGAATCGTTTCATTTTTTTTTAAAAACGTTAAATGCGATCAAATTTGACTAACGCGCATTTGGTCACGGCACGTTTGGTCACGGCACGAATTAGTCACGGCACGACTTAGTCACGGCACGCGAGTCACGGCGTGACTCGCGTGCCGTGACCACCCCTCGTAATTTTTGTCACGGCACGGCACGTGAAAAATTTACTTGGTCACGGCACGGCACGTTTTTCCCTTTCTAGATGGGATAATCATTAATTTAATGGAGATACAGCAGTGAAATTTCTCCATTTCATGAAATTAAATTGGGTGCTCTTGGCACATTTGTTGTTGGAAATATACCATTACCCGTACAACTTTTGAACCAAGTCGGTTAGTGGAAATAAAGGATCAATGGGCCAAATAATACATAGGATCTACCGCTTATATTATTTTATTGTGAGAATAGACTACACAGATGTTCCATGCTCCATAAGAATCAATGATTTTTACATTGGTTTCAAAAATTAAGAATTTAACCTTTTTCATTCCTACGTATTAGTTCTTATAATAATGATTAAAAGAGTTGATGGCTATCTTAAAATTTAAATATGGAAATGAAACTTCAATTTTTTTTTTGAAAATCAATAGAAAATAATTGACGCTTTAATAATTATTTGCGTAATTAATTTTTCGTTTCAACACCGCGAATTAGAGCCTTTTGCCCTCTAATTAATTGTCGATGATCATTGATTGATCGCGTCGCTCGAGTAGTATCCATTGTTCTTATTGAACAGCCGTGAGCCGCGTCTAATTTATTGCTAACCCTTCCGCATTGGTTTATTTATCCTTTTCTTTCGAGGTAGGCAATATCCACTAAATCATCCTCTTTCAAATTACATGGGCGTATTGATTACGATCTGCATGATATATTTTTCAAGAATTTGTTCTTGCAACATGGCGATTTGATTTCGATCTGCGTGACATATCCGAGTCCGTTCTTCCTCGAGTTTTCTAGGTAAATATATTAAAAAAAAACTTGATTGTTTAATTGGAGTAGAACTAGGGTGTTCCTAAGCTCACCAAGTCCTTCGTGAGCTCGACTCTAAAACCTATCGAATTGACTTCAAACGACATTTTCAAACCGTTACATGTTCAATCTATATTAAAATGTGCTTGGAGACCAAATTTTACATTTTTTGGATTTTTTTTACTATTTATTAAGATGGTTTGAAAATTGCTATTTTTATTAAAATTCTATACCATTGGGAAACAACGATTTTCAAACCATATTAATAAATAGTAAAAAAATTTCAAAAAATGTAAAATTTGGTTTCCAAGCACATTTTAGTATAGATTGAACATCTAACGTTTTGAAAATGTCATTTGAAGTCAACTCGATAGGTTTCAGAGTCGAGCTCACGAAAGGGCTTGGTGAGCTTAGGAACACCCTAGTTCTACTCGTTTAATTGTTATTGATTTAAATTTTAGAATTTACTTTCCTTGTAGTATTTGTTGTAAGATTTAGGGCATGAGGTTTATTAGCTTAGATCTCTTGATGGTTGTTTGATTTCATTTAAAAAATTTGACAGATGCAAAAGTAAAGTTTGAAATCAAAATTTAAAACTTAAAACAATTAGTATGTCACATAATTCAAGAATGTTAGAAAAAAAATGAGATCTATAGCATAATTTATAGTTTATCGAACTTCTTAAATATTCTTAATAGTCCGATTTTAACAATTCTTAAAATATTCTTAATAGTCCGAATTTAATAATTCTTGATGTAATATCAAACGATATTTAAATTGCATGAATTTTTTTATATGTATACTATTTACACGTAGACGATACATCCATAATTTATCGAGATAGGCAATATCCATTAAATAGCTATCCTCTTTCATATTGTATTAGCGTGTTGATTTTGATCTGTGTGACATATTTTTAAAGGATTTGCGCTTGCAACACTGGCGACTGAGTCTGTTCTTCGAGCTTTCTAGGTAAATATTT
The DNA here is from genome assembly GCA_025461125.1 of Carex kokanica. NCBI lineage: Eukaryota > Viridiplantae > Streptophyta > Magnoliopsida > Poales > Cyperaceae > Carex > Carex kokanica. The sequence goes on from JAJGRX010000861.1 coordinate 233,551, forward strand.
TTATAGAAAAAGTTAGTATTTTTTGGTTGATTATAAATCTTGCAGATTACTTGTAGAATTTGTTGTTTGATTTGGGGCATGAAATTATGAGCTTGGATCTCTTCATATTTATTTGATTAAATTTTATTTGATTTTAAAATTTTAACAAGTGCAAAGGCAAAGTTTCAAATCAAAATGTGGAACTTTCAGATAATCTGTGTGGCATAAAGTTCAAGAATATAAAATAATGAGATCTATAACAGTCAGTATTTAACATTTCTTTATGTATTATCAAATGATATTTTAATTGTACAATTTTATTTTATATGGGTAATTGATCAACGTATGATTTAGACAATTAATGTTAGACATACATTTTATCAATTAAAGAAATTTTCTTCGGATCATTTGCTCAAGTTGTAAATCTTTTGAGCAAGTGGATAAATTTTCAGATCAATGGCTGATTATAGAAACTTTTTAGAACTTATAATTTCAATTACAATAATTCAAAAGTTTTTAATTCATACAAATTTATTCTTTATTATAGAAAAAAAAACTTGATGGACAGGAAAATATCAAGAACAGTTAAAATAATTAGCTTCGTAAAAAAGAAAATTTGTTAAAAAATATTCATATAAAATAGAAATGTTTATAAAGACACGAGAACTAGAATTTTTTTTTTTTTATCTAAATCTATTTGTTCTTATGGAAAATTACGTGTTAGAAAAATAGCTTTCATCTTGTCATATATAAATGAAATAATAGATTATGGTAGAAAGCTTGTGCACTTCAAAAAAACGTTCCTATAAGGAAGTATCTTTCATAAAAATAACAAAGTAATTCATAAAATGACAATAAAACCTTTGAAATTATTAGGATAAAGCCTAAAATTAAGTAAAACTATAACGGACATAAAACTCACCAAGGAGTTTGTGAGTTGTACTTAATAAAAATTAAATACCTTCTAATAACAAATTTATATCATTGATCTTGATCTGCTTGACGAATTAAACCTTTGCATTTCAATACTCTTATTCCTCAAGTCCATTTATATATGATCAATATCTTGAAAAATGAATTTTTTCATGAGTTATTTTTTTTTAAATAAAAAAAAAAGTTTCAACCTCTTCTTATTATGCAACATGAACTAAGGAAGAGAAGTATAATACAAATGCTTGGCTAGTTGAGTAGATTGAAATTAACTTTTTAAATTTATTCTTTAAATACAATTTGATAAATTTTAAAATTAAACTCGTAAATTACTCTGGTGAATTTTAAATTTGCGATAGCTTTTCTTCATGAAGTTATTTTGAGAACAACTCGGTATATATAATGTGCAAGGGAGATAATACACAAATTTTTTTATTAATATCCAAAATATTTATTTAATTTCAAAATCTACATCCTGTTTGACAATATTTCAAAAACTGCCCAAACCGCATACTTATTTTTCCGTTTTAGGCTGAATTACCGCATATTTATTTTCCAGGTTTGGATTCTAAAACTGCAAAAAAAAATTGCGGTTTTGGTTTTGGAATTCCAGAACCGGAAAATAAATTTGCGGTTTTGGTTTTGGAATTCCAAAACCGGGAAATAAATTTCCGGTTTTGAGTTTTATTTTAAACATAAAATGTTATAATTTATTTATTTTTTGTATTGAAATATTAGAAATATACTATATATTTCTTTAAAAATAGATGGAATACTATATAATTTGATTTATTAGAAAGACTGCGACAAATAACTCGGATCAACATTTTCAAGCCGGATGTTTTGCGGCTGTAAGAAAAATTAAAATATTTCTTTGTGTGTTATTGGACAAAAATAAAAATGTTTTGATTCTGAGTTATTGATCCCGGTTCAAAAGTCACTTCTTGGTAAATACAGTAAATACTGTGATCCTTCTATTTTTGAAAAAAAAAACAAAAACTTTAAGTTATTTAAGTATCTTTGTATTAGAGTTTTTTATTTTTTCAAAAATAGAAAGATCACAGTATTTTTTGTATTTACCTAGAAGTGATTTTTGAACCGGGATCAATAACTCAGATTCAAAACATTTTTATTTTTTTCCAATAACACACAAAGAAATATTTTAATTTTTCTTACAGCCGAAAATAATCTGGCCTGAAAAATATTGATCTGGGTTATTTGTCGCAGTCTTTCTAATAAATTAAATTATATAGTATTCCATCTATTTTCAAAAAAATATATAATATATTTCTAATATTTCAATACAATAAATAAATAAATTATAACATTTTTTGTTTTAAAAAAAAACTCAAAACCGGAAATTTATTTTCCGGTTTTGGAATTCCAAAACCAAAACCGGAAATTTATGTCCCGGTTGTGGAATTCTAAAACCGGAAAATAAATTTGCGGTAATTTGGCATAAAACCGGAAAATAAATCTGTAGTTTGGACAGTTTCCGAAATCTTTTCAAAGAGAGTTTAGATTTAAAAATTTAATATTTTTTTTTGGATATTAATAAAAATTGCGGGAGATAACAGGTAAAAGAATAACATGAGATATTGACGCACACACAATATAAATGTAACTACAATAATAGCGGTGATAATAAAAATACAAATAATGATAATAATAAAAATTATTATTATAATAGTGACGATTATAAAACCAATTAGATTATCAATGCTTCGAACTAAGTCAAAGATGTTTTTTTTTTTTTTGTAAGGTTCAAAATGCTTTGGGATTGATGAGGTTTGTGCTTTGGATTACATATCATGTTCAATTACCATTACTACTGCCAACTGATATTATTTTATTAATGTTAATAGTGAATTGTTCAGGTTCGAAAATTACCTGTTTACTGTGACTTGGCATCAGCATGAAATAGTTAAAGAAAAAATATAATAAACCAAAACCCAACCATTTACCCGAGTCAGGTTAAGAATCAGGGACCGAGTTAAAAAATTTATGATGAGGCGCAAGTTTATAATTATATTAAATTTTAAGTATATTTTTATAAAAAAAATTATGTGAAAAGCATAGAAAGAGAAGCATATGTTGAGAAAAAATTCAGAGTGAAGCACAATTTTATAGTTTTCTTTATCTTAAATACACTCTTGTAATTCTTCTGAGAAAAGTATATTTTTAAAATTTTATCCGTGTCAAGGAATTAAGTATATTATTTATTTTTCTTCGTCCAAATACCATCGAAAACAATTATTGTATCCTGTCGTATGAATAATCCTACTCTCCTTCTTTAGAATTGATATTTAAACCATTAATCTCTCCTTATCATACTTGGACTACAAATAGTCGGTTTTGACTTCAAAATAACCAATCCAAACCGTTCAATTTGATATCCATATTAAAATGTATTTAGAAACCAAATTTTATATTTTTTGGAAATTGTTTACTATTTTTTTATAATTTTTGAAAATTGTTGTTTTTCTATGGTAGCCCATATATATATATATAAAGGAGTTGGTTACGGTGCTGCGCGTAGCATAGAGGGCCTCAGTGCTACTGCTCAATATTTGAGTTTTCAAAATTCTAACGGCTGATCCGAACCGTTCAACATGATCTCCATATGAATATGTACTTGCAAACCAAATTTTACAATTTTTAGAATTTTTAGAATTTTTTTACTATTTTTTTTAGATAGGTGGAAAATCACTTGATCTGAATGGTACATAATTTTCAGATTAAGTGATTTTCTACCTATCTAAAAAAATAGTAAAAAAATTCTAAAAAATATAAAATTTGGTTTGCAAGTACATATATTCTTATGGAGATCATGTTGAACGGTTAGGATCAACCGTTAGGATTTTGAAAACTCAAATATTGAGCCATAGCACGGAGGCCCTCTATGCTACGCGTAGCATATTAGCATTTTCCTATATATATATATATTGTAAATTAAGAATATCTTTGTACTTTCATTTTTTTATTATTCTTTAAATTAATAATATACCAGCATAATATTGTAAATTAATAATATACTCTGCATAATATACCAGCATTTTCTACTCTATGAAGCTATCTTGTTGAGGCAATTTAAAACTATATTAAAAATGTGACTTGTATGTATATCATTTTTAATAGAGAAAAGGCTATCTCATTGATAATCAAATTAAAATCTATCTCAATTTAAAACTAATCCCAAATTAAAACTATATTCTCATTCTCAAATTTGATTATCTCATTTACTAATCCCAAATTAAAATAATTTTTCTCTATTCTCATTTATTAATCTTAAATTAGTAAATGACATAGCTTTTCCCAAATTTAATCAAATTGAAATCAAATTGAAATCACTATTTTTCTCTATTCTCATATCAAATTCAGCTAAGATTATTGTTTGATATCATCCCAAAATTTTCAAATAAAATAAAATTATAGCAATACTATCTGGTCCAGGGTTTCTATTTTGCCTATTGGTGGCAAGGAAACAAATCTCACAAATTGATTAATTTTGATTTTTCTTTCGAGAGTCATAGATTTTCTTATTCAAATTTGACAATCGGTTATTTCTCCTTCACAAATTAACAAAATTCAGATTTCGTATCAATTGATAGTTCTTTTTTCCTTAAAAAAGTTAATTGCCTACCTAATCAAAGCAAATAAAAAAGTACTGCAACATCAAAGAAAGGAAAAGAAAAACAACCTAATTAGAGAGTTCACCAGCCAGATTGTACCGAGCAAAAACTTCAGAATAGAAAATTGCAATTATAAAATTCTTAATTTAATGTCATTAATTTCTACACTATGACATGTCCGTGCAAGCTCGCATTTAGTATGTACAGCACGTTTTCTACTGATTTAAACGGGGACCAATTTTGGTAATTATCTTTACACAGGGGCTAAATTTATATAATACACCGACAATCCCGAATAAATTCTATCTTACACTGCTAAGCGGGGTAAACTTGGTATCATCATATTTCTAATCTAGCAATCTTTGATTCTTCGAGATCCGTGCATCTATAAACTATAATTAACACTAAGATGCAAGAGAAGGAACCCGGTGCACGAGATACAGAGGGGAAGTCCGGGAACAGATGGTTGTAGATTTCGTTAACTCTGAATAGGCCATGTCTATATTACAAATTAAAAGGTAAAAAGTTAGACCATATCCTGACCGTTAATTTAATCAGAGATCGGATTTGGTAGATCACGAGGAAGTTGGTAAATTTCCCTTCATTGATATTTGTGCCAGCTTTAGTTCCCATCTTTTATCTCGACACCAAATATCTTCCCCAAAACCCCCCACTATGTGGGCCAAGAACATCAAATGCACCTGGTTTATAACTGTCCATTCACTGACTAATGGGCCCAACACCTCCCCATAGCAGTGGTTTTGTCACGACTCAAGAGTAGCGTGGGGAGTACACGGTTAATACATCACGAGAAAAGGGAGGGAAATGGAGATGAGAAATCACAGCCTTAGGTTCGTGATCTCCTTAATTCCTTTCCCCTCATCCTCTCCTAAACTGGGTTGAATACACAAGGGATACGTACAGTACGTGATTATATTTCACGACAACCGGGACCCACATACGGCTCTCAGTAAAGACGGTTCAGTCTCACCGCTTATTCCTGGAGCATTTAACGTGTCCTTTGTCCCTTCTGTTTCGTCTCCTCCTCTTTCTGACTGTATTATCTAGTACTAGTGTACCTTAACTACTTGACATCTCTCAGACTGATTATGGGTCCCGGAAAAGAATTAAACCGTTCGGTGCATGGCTTTAATAATTGAAAGGAATAGCAGGAAGAGATTAATTCTAAAAATTATTTCTCTCTCATTACTTTAAATACCGTCTACCAAGATTACCATTCTCCCTTTTACCTGCGCTTGGGGTTTTAGAGAGAGAGGTTGAAGAAGAAGAGAGGAGAGGAGAGAGAAAGCGAAGGAAACAAATCGCCAAATTTCACCAAAAGAGGTTTTATGTCTACTAGCCTCTTCATCTGCCTGGTCGTGATCGCTTTCTTCTTTCTCTCCTCCTTCGCCTCTAGCACGCGACGCATACAACTGAGTTCCCACTGTAGCAAGTCCAGTTCGATGCGCAGGTACCGATTGTCCCCCATTTTAAGTGGTTTTAGGGGGGTTTTATCGATTATTTCCATCGAGTTTTCAGATCTGTTGATTGGTGGTATGATTTTGTCTTCATGCTTGTAGTGTATCAATCTGATCTGTGTAGTTAGCTGATGAACAAATCAATCTCAAAAACCGATGCAAGAAACATTGATTTATTGTGTATTTCATGATATGTAATACTAAGATGGTTTTTTTTTTTGGGTGTAATTTTACAGGGACGGATTCGGAGTAAAATATTCAGGGTTTCTTCATATACAAAGTCCGACGAATTATCCTAATATCTTCCCAATAGACTCCCTCACCTGAGCTCCCAATTGGACTTCCCAATCCCCCAAAGAATTTTGTTTTTCTTTTCTTGTTTGAACTTTTTTTTAATTCAATTTTGGTAAGAGAGGGGAAATTTTGTAGAGATAGAAAGAACTTAAAAAATGACGGTGACTAATGAAGCAAACCTTGACACAATGGAGTCTGTGAAGCCCCGAGTGGTCATCAAACGGCTGCGCATATTCTTCGAAGATCCCGATGCAACCGACACCAGTGACAATGAACTGGAGAACACTCGGAAATGCTTCCAGAAGGTGATTCTTGTGGACCCAGCTTACTATGCCACTCCGGCTAAAACCCCCATTCCAAAGCAGAAACCCACTCCGGCTAAAGCCTCTACCGGTCCTGCCACAGCCCCCTCTGTTCCTGGTGCACCGCATGTCAGACCCACCAAGTACAAGGGGGTGCGCCTCCGCCAGTGGGGCAAATGGGCGGCTGAAATCCGTAATCCGTTTACTGCAAAACGCAATTGGCTTGGCACTTTTGATACAGCCGAAGAGGCCAAGGCTGCGTACGACTCCGCTGCTGCTTCTTTTGCGGCTGAGAAGGAGAGACTTAAATCAGCCAATGGCAACTCCATTACCCCTCTCAAGCAGGGTGCTATCAAGCCGGCTGCTGTCAAACCGGGTTTAGTGAAAGTGGGTCTGAGAAAGAAAACGAAGAAACCAAGGGAGGGTGCTATCAAGCCGGCTGCTGTCAAGCCAGGTTTAGTGAAAGTGGGTCTGAGCAAGAAAACTAAGAAACCAAGGGAGGCTAGTTCTCCAGTTTCCTCCTCCTGCTCAACAAAGACGGAATCAGAATCAAGAGCGGAACCGGAACCAAAGGCTGAAAATGAAGTGAAATCTGAAATGCAAGTCAAACCGGTACTGGTGGAAAGAGAGAGAATCGAGTACATGAGCATTGCAGATATGTTTAACCAGCAGCAAGAGCCGATTCCAGAGATTGAGCGGTTGTTCGGTTTACCTTCAGTGGACTTTGGACTGGAGATGTCTGAAGAACTGGGGATGTCTCATGAAATGGAGTTCCCTCAGATTGTTGAGGAACTAGATGATTGGCCCGAGGAAGATTTCGGGGGGAACATCGGTGATTTTGCGAGTGTCGATAACTGGTTGAATTTTGAAATTGCCGGCCATTAAATTTATCTATCTATTAATTATTATTTATATTAGTAAAAACCCCTTTAAAAACTGGTATTTTAAATAGTTGGTAGTTTGCAGGGGTAGCCTTCGTAATATAGGGTAATCCGGTAAACTGGTGCGCGTTCATCATTGGGGTTGGAGATTTCTAGGGTTTTTCCAGGCTGTTGAGCTTGCCTGAAAGATCTCCTTTTTGCAGAATCCTCACACTGGTACTAAACCAGGTTTACCATCCAGATGATAATAATAAATTGATTGCTGTGGTTGATACTATAAACCTTTGTTTGTTGTAGTGTTGAGCCATTGTTCAGCTGTTATAACTTATATTTGTATTGAACCAAATTTTTGTATGTTATTATGTGTTTGTTTTATTTGGTTCTAGTTGAATGGGTTCAAAGTGATTGTGTGTTCGATTTTGGGTTACATGCTGAGGTGGTGCTATTGCTTTTAGAATCACCCATTAAAACATGTCGTTTATCTATGGCTTTTGCTCATTCACTTGTTGAGATTATGATACAATGCTTCTAACTTCTAAGGCAACACATTTCATAAGTGTATAATAACATTGTTGATTAAAACTATGATTATATTGGCATGGAGGTGCACTTGTGGACTGACAAAATGTAAAATTTGGTCTCAGCACATTTTAATATGGATTGAATGTTGAACGATTTGGATCGACTGTTTGAATTTTGAAAATATAAATACTGAAGCGTTTGTTTCACAGACTAGGAACAAATGTTTTGATATTAGCCAACCTCTGTATATATTTTTCAGCCCAGTGGCCTTTTAACTGGAGTCGCAGATAGGGAAAAAAATATAACTTTTCCTTCCAAGAATTAAATTAAAAAAGAAAAAGGAAAAACAATAACAAGGAACAAATATAAGCAGCCATAAAAAACAAGGGATCTTGTGTTGTAAGATAATGGTACTGTCAGTTTCTTTACTGCCTTTCATAAAAAAAAAAAATTCCTTTACTGCGGCTTTTTAGGTATAGAGGCATTTTGATTTAATAAATAAGAGAGTCGGCTTGTGAATTGTGATATAAAATTGTCTCTTTAGATGAGACAACAAATTTCTGAGAAAAAGAATGGGAGGTGAATGAATGGAGCCATGGAGGGGATAAGACTGATGCTATGACTGTGTGGATGCATGACATCCAATCACACTTAATTACACACTGCAATGCAGCAGCTGCAATCATCTCTGTGTTTGTGTGGTGTATATTCATTCATTATTTGATGTCTTTCTCATAAAGCATGGGGCCCCTCTTTTCAGGTTAGGGTTTTTATGAGGCACATGGCTCATGTTTTGTCCAGTGTATCTCTTTTGACGTTGATAGATATATTTGGTTTCATATTTCTTTTTTGTCTTCTCTCTTTTTATCGGGTATTTTAAGATTGAGTAGGGTTAAATTGTCTCGTTATTATTTTTATGTTCCCATCCTGTCTATTATCTCTATTTGCAAAGTTCAAACAGTTAATCCGAACAGCTTAACATGATTTTTATATTAAAATATACTTGAAGACAAAATTTTACTATTTTTTAGATAGATACAAAATAATTTTTTTTCAAGAAATTTTGAATCATCTAACAACAACAATTTTGTACTTATCTAAGAAGTTTGTAAAAATAAAAGGATGGTCTACTCATTACAAGTAAAACAATACTCACGTTAGAGCTGTTTGGGGAAAACAACGAAGGAAAAACTATGTTCAGAATCTCTGGCATAAAAAATGATACCATATCAGGCTACACTACATATGTCCCTACATGTGTTTCATTTCCAATTAATTAGGTTTTAGTATTTGGGCAATGTGGTTGGTTTATCCAGTTGAAAAAAAATGTGTCGGTATTGTTTTACTTGTACACTAAAAAAAATGTGTGGGCCTCATTCATTCTTTCATTGTTTCCATATACACTGTATTGTACTCTACTGGACCATCATTTTGGTGGTTTGTGACATGGCGTATGATGTGGCCAAGATGAGTATCTCTACTGATGTTGACTTAGGATACATAGGATGAGAAGTCGTTGCTCACTTTTTTTTGGTGCACACAATTTGGGAATTTTTGTAGCCCCAGTTGCATTTCTTTTATAATGTCTGTTTCTAGTTTCTACGCTACGCAGTGGCTAGTTACTTGTTTCAAAAATAACTTTTCTTACAGTCGAAAAAATGCAGAATTTTTTTGTTTTTACAAATATATTAAACATTTTGTCAGGAAGGAAAAAGTTGAAATATATTTCGATGGACTTGAAGGAATTGAATTATTGATTGAATTCATTTAAACATTTTTCAGGGACCAACTCAATTCCTTGAAAAAAATGTATGAATGATCAGAGTCAAATAAAAATTATAAAATTGATTGATATCGAAACAAAATTTCCATCGTTCTGGTTCTTCACAAAATATTTAATACATTTATAATAATAAAAAATCTGGAAAAAAAATGACCATCTTGTTCTTTCTTTTTCTAAATAAAATAGAGTTTTATTTATGTTACATGTTTTAGAGTTATGAATATGTGAAGATTATACAAAAGAATTTTCGTTAAGAGATTAATATATATATATGTTCTTGGTACATTAGGTGATTTAGCCAAAATCAGATTAAAAAACAAAATATAGAAACTTCATCACTTGCTCAAGGCTAATGTACTATGTTACATTTTTTTTTATTGGAATGTACTATGTTACATTGCTGATTCTAAAAGCAAAGGAACTAGTAGTAGTGGTACAATGTGATGGGAAACAGTAAACAAACTGGCGCGCTTGTCGTTTGTCACTATCACAGATTCCCTGTGAATGCTACCATGAAATGAGCCCTGTGGTGTTTCTCACAGTTGATTTGCTCCAATTTTGGTACTTTAAACATTCCACAGATGATATTGAAATTATTGTTTTGGTGGAAGATGTGATGGGTGTCTCAGTCCAAGACTCCAACTCTCCAAGTCCCCTTCTTTTGGAAAAAGGAAAGAAGCCGCCTCAACTTATTGACCTTTCTGCTTGTTGATTGCATGTGAAAGTTTTTATGTAATTTTCAAAAATAAAAGTTTTTGTGTGAGAATTGCAATTGGGCCCCACAATCCACATCACGATATCTCCAAATCGGAAATTTTATGTTAAGAGGAAAACTCAGATCATGAAACCCAAAATAATTGAACGTGACTTGACCTGATATGTCGAAACTTTTAATTTTAAAACAGTAATAAATATTTTTAAAGTGCAAAAAGATGACATTTAAGAATTTTCTAAGAAATCCCGTAACCAATGCGATTTTTAAAAAATATAACCCGCAGTCACATAATTGAAAAGTTACATCCGCAGTATCAATTATGCAATTTCATATAAAATTTCTGAACGGAAAATATAGCTGATAGAAGATCGAAAAAATGTGGTCATTTTTCTGATTCTTTACAAAATATTTATTATTTTTCTAAAAATAAAATATCTGATTGACCTGACTATAAGTTGTTATTTTTGTTATTCTCCTCATAAGCTGAACTAAACTTTTTAATATGAATAAATTGGGAGAAGAAAATAAAACAAAAAACTTTAATCTAAATTAAGTTGTCCAACTACTCTGGCAGTCAGGCAGTGTTACTGTGAAACTTTGATAACTAGATGTAAATCTGACATCACCACATCACCACATCATGCATATTAATTTTTAATTGTACTGTTTAATTGGGTTACTGTCAGATGGCACCCATATGGTGGGATTGAATTCGTATCTTTGACTGGAATTTGACAGTATCTATGTTACTATTTCATATTCTTTCATTTAATATACTGGTTTAGATCTGAATTCTCTCTCCTGTGGCTGTGGCGTTTTTTTTAAGGGAAGGTGAGGCGGGTCACATTTACTGAGAATTGTCGCTTTCATTCCATTTATAAGAGATGGCGTTATCAGTTATGCATTGGTTTTGACTTTATCGTTCTATAAAATGTCAAAAGGTGCCAGCAAAAGCTAAACATTTATCAGGTATTAGCTAATATAAATCTAGTTTCTGGTGCAGAGTACAAGCATCCAATGAAAAGGCCTTATAATTTTCCCAAAAAAAATGAGAAGGCCTTATAAAATTGTCACCCAACTTTATTCAATTTATTTGGTACAAAGTTGGTAGTTTTGAAAGAATCAACCGATCAGAAATAAATATATTGACTATATTTAATCAAAATAAAAAATGTAAATTTACGGATATGTTTAATACAATATAAATTGTATGTATATTAAATTTAGTGCAATTTGGAATTAATTTGGTCCTTAATCAAGTAGCGCTAAAATTAAACCGTGAATTTTTCGAACTACTTGATGGATCTCCAATTGACATCAAATTTAATACATGTCGTGTTTAATAAAAGTAAAGGTATATGTAATTTTACTTTTTAATTTTGATAATAATTCAACCAGTTTTAATAATAGTCAAATAAATTTTGTTCTCGTTAGTGCATTGTCAATCACTTTTCGACATGTATTTCAACTATGCACTAATCAATGTGTAACTTCACCTGATGTGATGTTATTACATTAATTGGTACATTTTCAAATTCAAAAAATGATTGCACGGAATATTAGTTCAAGAGTTGGCAAGATCACATTGCAATTATTTATAAATGCATATTGTTCCTTGTGGAGATCAGATGAGACTCAAAAGGACATTTTACAACTCAGTCCACTTATTAATTTCGAACTTTTAGAGATGACAGTGTAAAATGTCATGATGTGGGGAGAGCTAAAAATTCTAGAAAAATCTGCTGCTATTCCCAATGGAATAACAGGAATCTGTTATTCCGATTCCAATCATTCAATTTTTATTTTTATTTTTTCATGAGCGAATTTAAATGAAGAAGTTTTTACATACATGAATTTCAACGAAAATTAACGGTTGAAATTAGAATAACAAGTTCCTGTTATTCCTTTGAAATAACATCAGATTTATTTCCAAAAATCCCACGCTATGAGTGCATAACACAAGAATGCTGATATTTTGTGTTATTTGCTCTTTAAAAACATTTTTTCATTTTTGTGATGGTGGTGGATGTAAATAAAACCATGCATTGAATGTTAAAAAGTTTTGGCTAATTAAATTCGACACCGGCTGGTACTGAGTAGAATTTTGTGTTTTTGATGCACCTGCCAATGATGAAAAGAACTCAGAGCTGAAACCTTGCTACTGCCAATGTTAAAAAGTCCCTGTCTTACTTCTCGTTTATATTTTTTTGATATCGGCCACCCTGTAATTTGGAGTATTTCAGCATACAGCCGCCTATGAGAATTCCCTGTATTGAGTCCCTTTTTCTTTTTCCGGTTCATTTTTGTTCACTCCGCATTTTGGTCCATCCCCGCATACAGCCCCATATGAGAAGTCCCTGTCTTACTTCTCGTTTTCATTTTTTTGAATTTCGGCCACCCTGTAATTTGGAGTATTTCAGCATACAGCCGCCTATGAGAATTCCCTGCATTAAGTCCCTTTTTCTTTTTCCTGTTCATTTTTGTTCACTCCGAATTTAAGGGCATCCCCGCATATAGCCGCATATGAGAAGACCCAGTGCAACTTCTCGTTTTCATTTTTTTGAATTTCGACCATCCTGTAATTTGGAGTATTTCAGCATACAGCCGCCTATAAGAATTCCCTGTATTGAGTCCCTTTTTCTTTTTCCTGTTCATTTTTGTTCACTCTGCATTTTGGTGCATCCCCACATACAGCCCCATATGAGAAGTCCCTGTCATACTTCTCGTTTTTATTTTTTTGAATTTCGGCCGCCCTGTAATTTGGAGTATTTCAGCATACAGCCACCTATAAGAATTCCCTGTATTTAGTCCCTTTTTCTTTTTCCTGTTAATTTTTGTTCACTCCGCATTTTGGTGCAACCCCGCATACAGCTGCATATGAGAAGTCCCAGTCTTACTTCTCGTTTTCCTTTTTTTTGAATTTCGGCCACCCTGTAATTTGGAGTATTTCAACATACAGCCGCCTATGAGAATTCCCTGTATTGAGTCCCTTTTTCTTTTTCCTGTTCATTTTTGTTCACTCCGCATTTTGGTGCATCCCCGCATACAGCCGCATATGAGAAGTCCCTGTCCTACTTCTCGTTTTCATTTTTTTGAATTTCGGCCACCCTGTAATTTGGAGTATTTCAGCATACAGCCGCCTATGAGAATTCCCTGTATTGAGTCCCTTTTTCTTTTTCCTGTTCATTTTTGTTCACTCCGCATTTTGGTGCATCCCCGCATACAACCGCATATGAGAAGTCCCTGTCTTACTTCTCGTTTTCATTTTTTTGAATTTCGGCCACCCTGTAATTTGGAGTATTTCAGCATACCGACGCCTATGAGAATTCTCTGTATTGAGTCCCTTTTTCTTTTTCCTGTTCATTTTTGTTCACTCCGCATTTTGGGGAATCGCCGCATACAGCCGCATATGAGAAGTCCCAGTGCTTCTACTCGTTTTTATTTTTTTGAATTTCGGCCACCCTGTAATTTGGAGTATTTCAGCATACAGCCGCCTATGAGAATTCCCAGTATTGAGTTCCTTTTTCTTTTTCCTGTTCATTTTTGTTCACTCCGCATTTTGGTGCATCCCCGCAAACAGCCCCATATGAGAAGTCCCTGTCTTACTTCTCGTTTTCATTTTTTTGAATTTCGGCCACCCTGTAATTTGGAGTATTTCAGCATACAGCCGCCTATGAGAATTCCCTGTATTGAGTACCTTTTTCTTTTTCCTGTTCATTTTTGTTCACTCCGCATTTTGGGGGATCCCCGCATACAGCCGCATATGAGAAGAACCAGTGCTACTTCTCGTTTTCATTTTTTTGAATTTCGGCCACCCTGTAATTTGAAGTATTTCAGCATACAGCCGCCTATGAGAATTCCCTGTATTGAGTCCCTTTTTCTTTTTCCTGTTCATTTTTGTTCACTCCGCATTTTGGTGCATCCCCGCATACAGCCGCATATGAGAAGTCCCTGTCTTACTTCTCGTTTTCATTTTTTTAAATTTCGGCCACCCTGTAATTTGGAGTATTTCAGCATACAGCCGCCTATGAGAATTTCCTGTATTGAGTCCCTTTTTCTTTTTCCTGTTCATTTTTGTTCACTCCGCATTTTGGGGCATCCCCGCATACAGCCGCATATGAGAAAACCCAGTGCTATTTCTCGTTTTCATTTTTTTGAATTTCGGCCACCCTGTAATTTGGAGTATTTCAGCATACAGCCGCCTATGAGAATTTCCTGTATTGAGTCCCTTTTTCTTTTTCCTGTTCATTTTTGTTCACTCCGCATTTTGGGGTATCCCCGCATACAGCCGCATATGAGAAGTCCCTGTCTTACATCTCGTTTTCATTTTTTTGAATTTCGGCCACCCTGTAATTTGGAGTATTTCAGCATACAGCCGCCTATGAGAATTCCCTGTATTGAGTCCCTTTTTCTTTTTCCTGTTCATTTTTGTTCACTCCGCATTTTGGGGGATCCCCGCATACAGCCGCATATGAGAAGTCCCAGTGCTACTTCTCGTTTTCATTTTTTTGAATTTCGGCTACCCTGTAATTTGGAGTATTTCAGCATACAGCCGCCTATGAGAATTCCCTGTATTGAGTCCCTTTTTCTTTTTCCTGTTCATTTTTTTTCACTCCGCATTTTGGTGCATCCCCGCATACAGCCGCATATGAGAAGAACCAGTGCTACTTCTCGTTTTCATTTTTTTGAATTTTGGCCATCCTGTAATTTGAAGTATTTCAGCATACAGCCGCCTATGAGAATTCCCTGTATTGAGACCCTTTTTCTTTTTCTGTTCATTTTTGTTCACTCCGCATTTTGGTGCATCCCCGCAAACAGCCCCATATGAGAAGTCCCTGTCTTACTTCTCGTTTTCATTTTTTTGAATTTCGGCCACCCTTTAATTTGGAGTATTTCGGCATACAGCCGCCTATGAGAATTCCTTATATTGAGACCCTTTTTCTTTTTCCTGTTCATTTTTGTTCACTCCGCACTTCGGTGCATCCCCGCATACAGCCGCATATGAGAAGTCCCAGTCTTACTTCTCGTTTTCCTTTTTTTGAATTTCGGCCACCCTGTAATTTGGAGTATTTCAGCATACAGCCGCCTATGAGAATTTCCTGTATTGAGTCGCTTTTTCTTTTTCCTGTTCATTTTTGTTCACTCCGCATTTTGGGGGATCCCCGCATACAGCCGCATATGAGAAAACCCAGTGCTACTTCTCGTTTTCATTTTTTTGAATTTCGGCCACCCTGTAATTTGGAGTATTTCAGCATACAGCCGCCTATGAGAATTTCCTGTATTGAGTCCCTTTTTCTTTTTCCTGTTCATTTTTGTTCACTCCGCATTTTGGGGGATCCCCGCATACAGCCGCATATGAGAAGAACCAGTGCTACTTCTCGTTTTCATTTTTTTGAATTTCGGCCACCCTGTAATTTGAAGTATTTCAGCATACAGCCGCCTATGAGAATTCCCTGTATTGAGACCCTTTTTCTTTTTCCTGTTCATTTTTGTTCACTCCGCATTTTGGTGCATCCCCGCATACAGCCGCATATGAGAAGTCCCTGTCTTACTTCTCGTTTTCATTTTTTTGAATTTCGGCCACCCTGTAATTTGGAGTATTTCAGCATACAGCCGCCTATGAGAATTTCCTGTATTGAGTCCCTTTTTCTTTTTCCTGTTCATTTTTGTTCACTCCGCATTTTGGGGCATCCCCGCATACAGCCGCATATGAGAAAACCCAGTGCTATTTCTCGTTTTCATTTTTTTGAATTTCGGCCACCCTGTAATTTGGAGTATTTCAGCATACAGCCGCCTATGAGAATTTCCTGTATTGAGTCCCTTTTTCTTTTTCCTGTTCATTTTTGTTCACTCCGCATTTTGGGGCATCCCCGCATACAGCCCCATATGAGAAGTCCCTGTCTTACTTCTCGTTTTCATTTTTTTGAATTTCGGCCACCCTTTAATTTGGAGTATTACAGCATACCGCCGCCTATGAGAATTCTCTGTATTGAGTCCCTTTTTCTTTTTCCTGTTCATTTTTGTTCACTCCGCATTTTGGGGGATCCCCGCATACAGCCGCATATGAGAAGACCCAGTGCTATTTCTCGTTTTCATTTTTTTGAATTTCGGCCACCCTGTAATTTGGAGTATTTCAGCATACAGCCGCCTATGATAATTCCCTGTATTGAGTCCCTTTTTCTTTTTCCTGTTCATTTTTTTTCACTCCGCATTTTGGTGCATCCCCGCATACAGCCGCATATGAGAAGAACCAGTGCTACTTCTCGTTTTCATTTTTTTGAATTTTGGCCATCCTGTAATTTGAAGTATTTCAGCATACAGCCGCCTATGAGAATTCCCTGTATTGAGACCCTTTTTCTTTTTCTGTTCATTTTTGTTCACTCCGCATTTTGGTGCATCCCCGCAAACAGCCCCATATGAGAAGTCCCTGTCTTACTTCTCGTTTTCATTTTTTTGAATTTCGGCCACCCTTTAATTTGGAGTATTTCGGCATACAGCCGCCTATGAGAATTCCTTATATTGAGACCCTTTTTCTTTTTCCTGTTCATTTTTGTTCACTCCGCACTTCGGTGCATCCCCGCATACAGCCGCATATGAGAAGTCCCAGTCTTACTTCTCGTTTTCCTTTTTTTGAATTTCGGCCACCCTGTAATTTGGAGTATTTCAGCATACAGCCGCCTATGAGAATTTCCTGTATTGAGTCGCTTTTTCTTTTTCCTGTTCATTTTTGTTCACTCCGCATTTTGGGGGATCCCCGCATACAGCCGCATATGAGAAAACCCAGTGCTATTTCCCGTTTTCATTTTTTTGAATTTCGGCCACCCTGTAATTTGGAGTATTTCAGCATACAGCCGCCTATGAGAATTTCCTGTATTGAGTCCCTTTTTCTTTTTCCTGTTCATTTTTGTTCACTCCGCATTTTGGGGGATCCCCGCATACAGCCCCATATGAGAAGTGCCTGTCTTACTTCTCGTTTTCATTTTTTTGAATTTCGGCCACCCTGTAATTTGGAGTATTTCAGCATACCGCCGCCTATGAGAATTCTCTGTATTGAGTCCCTTTTTCTTTTTCCTGTTCATTTTTGTTCACTCCGCATTTTGCGGGATCCCCGCATACAGCCGCATATGAGAAGACCCAGTGCTATTTCTCGTTTTCATTTTTTTGAATTTCGGCCACCCTGTAATTTGGAGTATTTCAGCATACAGCCGCCTATGATAATTCCCTGTATTGAGTCCCTTTTTCTTTTTCCTGTTCATTTTTTTTCACTCCGCATTTTGGTGCATCCCCGCATAGAGCCGCATATGAGAAGAACCAGTGCTACTTCTCGTTTTCATTTTTTTGAATTTCGGCCACCCTGTAATTTGAAGTATTTCAGCATACAGCCGCCTATGAGAATTCCCTGTATTGAGACCCTTTTTCTTTTTCTGTTCATTTTTGTTCACTCCGCATTTTGGTGCATCCCCGCAAACAGCCCCATATGAGAAGTCCCTGTCTTACTTCTCGTTTTCATTTTTTGAATTTCGGCCACCCTTTAATTTGGAGTATTTCAGCATACAGCCGCCTATGAGAATTCCTTATATTGAGACCCTTCTTCTTTTTCCTGTTCATTTTTGTTCACTCCGCACTTTGGTGCATCCCCGCATACAGCCGCATATGAGAAGTCCCAGTCTTACTTCTCGTTTTCCATTTTTTGAATTTCGGCCACCCTGTAATTTGGAGTATTTCAGCATACAGCCGCCTATGAGAATTCCCTGTATTGAGTCCCGTTTTCTTTTTCCTGTTCATTTTTGTTCACTACGCATTTTGGTGCATCCCCGCATACAGCCGCATATGAGAAGTCCCTGTCTTACTTCTCGTTTTCATTTTTTTGAATTTCGGCCACCCTGTAATTTGGAGTATTTCAGCATACAGCCGCCTATGAGAATTTCCTGTATTGAGTCCCTTTTTCTTTTTCCTGTTCATTTTTGTTCACTCCGCATTTTGGGGCATCCCCGCATACAGCCCCATATGAGAAGTCCCTGTCTTACTTCTCGTTTTCATTTTTTTGAATTTCGGCCACCCTTTAATTTGGAGTATTTCAGCATACCGCCGCCTATGAGAATTCTCTGTATTGAGTCCCTTTTTCTTTTTCCTGTTCATTTTTGTTCACTCCGCATTTTGGGGCATCCCCGCATACAGCCGCATATGAGAAGACCCAGTGCTACTTCTCGTTTTCATTTTTTTGAATTTCGGCCACCCTGTAATTTGGAGTATTTCAGCATACAGCCGCCTATGATAATTCCCTGTATTGAGTCCCTTTTTCTTTTTCCTGTTCATTTTTTTTCACTCCGCATTTTGGTGCATCCCCGCATACAGCCGCATATGAGAAGAACCAGTGCTACTTCTCGTTTTCATTTTTTTGAATTTTGGCCACCCTGTAATTTGAAGTATTTCAGCATACAGCCGCCTATGAGAATTCCCTGTATTGAGACCCTTTTTCTTTTTCTGTTCATTTTTGTTCACTCCGCATTTTGGTGCATCCCCGCAAACAGCCCCATATGAGAAGTCCCTGTCTTACTTCTCGTTTTCATTTTTTTGAATTTCGGCCACCCTTTAATTTGGAGTATTTCGGCATACAGCCGCCTATGAGAATTCCTTATATTGAGACCCTTTTTCTTTTTCCTGTTCATTTTTGTTCACTCCGCACTTTGGTGCATCCCCGCATACAGCCGCATATGAGAAGTCCCAGTCTTACTTCTCGTTTTCCTTTTTTTGAATTTCGGCCACCCTGTAATTTGGAGTATTTCAGCATACAGCCGCCTATGAGAATTTCCTGTATTGAGTCGCTTTTTCTTTTTCCTGTTCATTTTTGTTCACTCCGCATTTTGGGGGATCCCCGCATACAGCCGCATATGAGAAAACCCAGTGCTATTTCTCGTTTTCATTTTTTTGAATTTCGGCCACCCTGTAATTTGGAGTATTTCAGCATACAGCCGCCTATGAGAATTTCCTGTATTGAGTCCCTTTTTCTTTTTCCTGTTCATTTTTGTTCACTCCGCATTTTGGGGGATCCCCGCATACAGCCCCATATGAGAAGTGCCTGTCTTACTTCTCGTTTTCATTTTTTTGAATTTCGGCCACTCTGTAATTTGGAGTATTTCAGCATACCGCCGCCTATGAGAATTCTCTGTATTGAGTCCCTTTTTCTTTTTCCTGTTCATTTTTGTTCACTCCGCATTTTGCGGGATCCCCGCATACAGCCGCATATGAGAAGACCCAGTGCTATTTCTCGTTTTCATTTTTTTGAATTTCGGCCACCCTGTAATTTGGAGTATTTCAGCATACAGCCGCCTATGATAATTCCCTGTATTGAGTCCCTTTTTCTTTTTCCTGTTCATTTTTTTTCACTCCGCATTTTGGTGCATCCCCGCATAGAGCCGCATATGAGAAGAACCAGTGCTACTTCTCGTTTTCATTTTTTTGAATTTCGGCCACCCTGTAATTTGAAGTATTTCAGCATACAGCCGCCTATGAGAATTCCCTGTATTGAGACCCTTTTTCTTTTTCTGTTCATTTTTGTTCACTCCGCATTTTGGTGCATCCCCGCAAACAGCCCCATATGAGAAGTCCCTGTCTTACTTCTCGTTTTCATTTTTTGAATTTCGGCCACCCTGTAATTTGGAGTATTTCAGCATACAGCCGCCTATGAGAATTCCTTATATTGAAACCCTTCTTCTTTTTCCTGTTCATTTTTGTTCACTCCGCACTTTGGTGCATCCCCGCATACAGCCGCATATGAGAAGTCCCAGTCTTACTTCTCGTTTTCCATTTTTTGAATTTCGGCCACCCTGTAATTTGGAGTATTTCAGCATACAGCCGCCTATGAGAATTCCCTGTATCGAGTCCCTTTTTCTTTTTCCTGTTCATTTTTGTTCACTCCGCATTTTCGTGCAGTCCCGCATACAGCCGCATATGAGAAGTCCCTGTCTTACTTCTCGTTTTCATTTTTTTGAATTTCGGCCACCCTGTAATTTGGAGTATTTCAGCATACAGCCGCCTATGAGAATTCCTGTATTGAGTCCCTTTTTCTTTTTCCTGTTCATTTTTGTTCACTCCGCATTTTGGGGGATCCCCGCATACAGCCGCATATGAGAAGTCCCTGTCTTACTTCTCGTTTTCATTTTTTTGAATTTCGGCCACCCTGTAATTTGGAGTATTTCAGCATACAGCCGCCAATGAGAATTCCCTGTATTGAGTCCCTTTTTCTTTTTCCTGTTCATTTTTGTTCACTCCGCATTTTGGGGGATCCCCGCATACAGCCGCATATGAGAAGACCCAGTGCTACTTCTCGTTTTCATTTTTTTGAATTTCGGCCACCCTGTAATTTGGAGTATTTCAGCATACAGCCGCCTATGATAATTCCCTGTATTGAGTCCCTTTTTCTTTTTCCTGTTCATTTTTGTTCACTCCGCATTTTGGTGCATCCCCGCATACAGCCGCATATGAGAAGAACCAGTGCTACTTCTCGTTTTCATTTTTTTGAATTTTGGCCACCCTGTAATTTGAAGTATTTCAGCATACAGCCGCCTATGAGAATTCCCTGTATTGAGACCCTTTTTCTTTTTCTGTTCATTTTTGTTCACTCCGCATTTTGGTGCATCCCCGCAAACAGCCCCATATGAGAAGTCCCTGTCTTACTTCTCGTTTTCATTTTTTTGAATTTCGGCCACCCTTTAATTTGGAGTATTTCGGCATACAGCCGCCTATGAGAATTCCTTATATTGAGACCCTTTTTCTTTTTCCTGTTCATTTTTGTTCACTCCGCACTTTGGTGCATCCCCGCATACAGCCGCATATGAGAAGTCCCAGTCTTACTTCTCGTTTTCATTTTTTTGAATTTCGGCCACCCTGTAATTTGGAGTATTTCAGCATACAGCCGCCTATGAGAATTCCTGTATTGAGTCCCTTTTTCTTTTTCCTGTTCATTTTTGTTCACTCCGCATTTTGGGGGATCCCCGCATACAGCCGCATATGAGAAGACCCAGTGCTACTTCTCGTTTTCATTTTTTTGAATTTCGGCCACCCTGTAATTTGGAGTATTTCAGCATACAGCCGCCTATGAGAATTCCCTGTATTGAGTCCCTTTTTCTTTTTCCTGTTCATTTTTGTTCACTCCGCATTTTGGGGCATCCCCGCATACAGCCGCATATGAGAAGTCCCTGTCTTACTTCTCGTTTTCATTTTTTTGAATTTCGGCCACCCTGTAATTTGGAGTATTTCAGCATACAGCCGCCTATGAGAATTCCCTGTATTGAGTCCCTTTTTCTTTTTCCTGTTCATTTTTGTTCACTCCGCATTTTGGGGATCCCCGCATACAGCCGCATATGAGAAGTCCCAGTGCTACTTCTCGTTTTCATTTTTTTGAATTTCGGCCACCCTGTAATTTGGAGTATTTCAGCATACAGCCGCCTATGAGAATTCCCTGTATTGAGTCCCTTTTTCTTTTTCCTGTTCATTTTTGTTCACTCCGCATTTTGGTGCATCCCCGCATACAGCCGCATATGAGAAGTCCCAGTGCTACTTCTCGTTTTCATTTTTTTGAATTTCGGCCACCCTGTAATTTGGAGTATTTCAGCATACAGCCGCCTATGAGAATTCCCTGTATTGAGTCCCTTTTTCTTTTTCCTGTTCATTTTTGTTCACTCCGCATTTTGGTGCATCCCCGCATACAGCCCCATATGAGAAGTCCCTGTCTTACTTCTCGTTTTCATTTTTTGAATTTCGGCCACCCTGTAATTTGGACTATTTCAGCATACAGCCGCCTATGAGAATTCCTTGTATTGAGACCCTTCTTCTTTTTCCTGTTCATTTTTGTTCACTCCGCACTTTGGTGCATCCCCGCATACAGCCGCATATGAGAAGTCCCAGTCTTACTTCTCGTTTTCCATTTTTTGAATTTCGGCCACCCTGTAATTTGGAGTATTTCAGCATACAGCCGCCTATGAGAATTCCCTGTATTGAGTCCCGTTTTCTTTTTCCTGTTCATTTTTGTTCACTACGCATTTTGGTGCATCCCCGCATACAGCCGCATATGAGAAGTCCCTGTCTTACTTCTCGTTTTCATTTTTTTGAATTTCGGCCACCCTGTAATTTGGAGTATTTCAGCATACAGCCGCCTATGAGAATTCCCTGTATTGAGTCCCTTTTTCATTTTCCTGTTCATTTTTGTTCACTCAGCATTTTGGGGGATCCCCGCATACAGCCGCATATGAGAAGACCCAGTGCTACTTCTCGTTTTCATTTTTTTGAATTTCGGCCACCCTGTAATTTGGAGTATTTCAGCATACAGCAGCCTATGACAATTCCCTGTATTGAGTCCCTTTTTCTTTTTCCTGTTCATTTTTGTTCAGCTACAGCATTTTGGTGCATTCCCGCATACAGCCGCATATGAGAAGTCCCTGTCTTACTTCTCGTTTTCATTTTTTTGAATTTCGGCCACCCTGTAATTTGGAGTATTTCAGCATACAGCCGCCTATGAGAATTCCTGTATTGAGTCCCTTTTTCTTTTTCCTGTTCATTTTTGTTCACTCCGCATTTTGGGGGATCCCCGCATACAGCCGCATATGAGAAGACCCAGTGCTACTTCTCGTTTTCATTTTTTTGAATTTCGGCCACCCTGTAATTTGGAGTATTTCAGCATACAGCCGCCTATGAGAATTCCCTGTATTGAGTCCCTTTTTCTTTTTCCTGTTCATTTTTGTTCACTCCGCATTTTGGTGCATCCCCGCATACAGCCCCATATGAGAAGTCCCTGTCTTACTTCTCGTTTTCATTTTTTTGAATTTCGGCCACCCTGTAATTTGGAGTATTTCAGCATTACAGCCGCCTATGAGAATTCCCTGCATTGAGTCCCTTTTTCTCTTTCCTGTTCATTTTTGTTCACTCCGAATTTAGGGCATCCCCGCATACAGCCGCATATGAGAAGACCCAGTGCTACTTCTCGTTTTCATTTTTTTGAATTTCGGCCACCCTGTAATTTGGAGTATTTCAGCATACAGCCGCCTATAAGAATTCCCTGTATTGAGTCCCTTTTTCTTTTTCCTGTTAATTTTTGTTCACTCCGCATTTTGGTGCATCCCCAGCATACAGCCCCATATGAGAAGTCCCTGTCTACTTCTCGTTTTATTTTTTTGAATTTCGGCCAGCCCTGTAATTTGGAGTATTTCAGCATACAGCCACCTATAAGAATTCCCTGTATTTAGTCCCTTTTTCTTTTTCCTGTTAATTTTTGTTCACTCCGCATTTTGGTGCATCCCCGCATACAGCCTGCATATGAGAAATCCCAGTCTTACTTCTCGTTTTCATTTTTTTGAATTTCGGCCACCCTGTAATTTGGAGTATTTCAGCATACAGCCGCCTATGAGAATTCCCTGTATTGAGTCCTTTTTCTTTTTCCTGTTCATTTTTGTTCACTCCGCATTTTGGTGCATCCCCGCATACAGCCGCATATGAGAAGTCCCTGTCTACTTCTCGTTTTCATTTTTTTGAATTTCGGCCACCCTGTAATTTGGAGTATTTCAGCATACAGCCGCCTATGAGAATTCCCTGTATTGAGTCCCTTTTTCTTTTTCCTGTTCATTTTTGTTCACTCCGCATTTTGGTGCATCCCCGCATACAGCCGCATATGAGAAGTCCCTGTCTTACTTCTCGTTTTCATTTTTTTGAATTTCGGCCACCCTGTAATTTGGAGTATTTCAGCATACAGCCGCCTATGAGAATTCCCTGTATTGAGTCCCTTTTTCTTTTTCCTGTTCATTTTTGTTCACTCCGCATTTTGGTGCATCCCCGCATACAGCCGCATATGAGAAGTCCCTGTCTTACTTCTCGTTTTCATTTTTTTGAATTTCGGCCACCCTGTAATTTGGAGTATTTCAGCATACAGCCGCCTATGAGAATTCCCTGTATTGAGTCCCTTTTTCTTTTTCCTGTTCATTTTTGTTCACTCCGCATTTGGGGCATCCCCGCATACAGCCGCATATGAGAAGACCCAGTGCTACTTCTCGTTTTCATTTTTTTGAATTTCGGCCACCCTGTAATTTGGAGTATTTCAGCATACAGCCGCCTATGAGAATTCCCTGTATTGAGTCCCTTTTTCTTTTTCCTGTTCATTTTTGTTCACTCCGCATTTTGGTGCATCCCCAGCATACAGCCCCATATGAGAAGTCCCTGTCCTACTTCTCGTTTTCATTTTTTTGAATTTCGGCCACCCTGTAATTTGGAGTATTTCAGCATACAGCCGCCTATGAGAATTCCCTGTATTGAGTCCCTTTTTCTTTTTCCTGTTCATTTTTGTTCACTCCGCATTTTGGTGCATCCCCGCATACAGCCGCATATGAGAAGTCCCAGTCTTACTTCTCGTTTTCATTTTTTTGAATTTCGGCCACCCTGTAATTTGGAGTATTTCAGCATACAGCCGCCTATGAGAATTCCCTGTATTGAGTCCCTTTTTCTTTTTCCTGTTCATTTTTGTTCACTCCGCATTTTGGTGCATCCCCGCATACAGCCGCATATGAGAAGTCCCTGTCCTACTTCTCGTTTTCATTTTTTTGAATTTCGGCCACCCTGTAATTTGGAGTATTTCAGCATACAGCCGCCTATGAGAATTCCCTGTATTGAGTCCCTTTTTCTTTTTCCTGTTCATTTTTGTTCACTCCGCATTTTGGTGCATCCCCGCATACAGCCGCATATGAGAAGTCCCTGTCTTACTTCTCGTTTTCATTTTTTTGAATTTCGGCCACCCTGTAATTTGGAGTATTTCAGCATACAGCCGCCTATGAGAATTCCCTGTATTGAGTCCCTTTTTCTTTTTCCTGTTCATTTTTGTTCACTCCGCATTTTGGGGTATCCCCGCATACAGCCGCATATGAGAAGACCCAGTGCTACTTCTCGTTTTCATTTTTTTGAATTTCGGCCACCCTGTAATTTGGAGTATTTCAGCATACAGCCGCCTATGAGAATTCCCTGTATTGAGACCCTTTTTCTTTTTCCTGTTCATTTTTGTTCACTCCGCATTTTGGTGCATTCCCGCATACAGCCGCATATGAGAAGTCCCTGTCTTACTTCTCGTTTTCATTTTTTTGAATTTCGGCCACCCTGTAATTTGGAGTATTTCAGCATACAGCCGCCTATGAGAATTCCCTGTATTGAGTCCCTTTTTCTTTTTCCTGTTCATTTTTGTTCACTCCGCATTTTGGGGGATCCCCGCATACAGCCGCATATGAGAAGACCCAGTGCTACTTCTCGTTTTCATTTTTTTGAATTTCGGCCACCCTGTAATTTGGAGTATTTCAGCATACAGCCGCCTATGAGAATTCCCTGTATTGAGTCCCTTTTTCTTTTTCCTGTTCATTTTTGTTCACTCCGCATTTTGGGGGATCCCCGCATACAGCCGCATATGAGAAGAACCAGTGCTACTTCTCGTTTTCATTTTTTTGAATTTCGGCCACCCTGTAATTTGGAGTATTTCAGCATACAGCCGCCTATGAGAATTCCCTGTATTGAGTACCCTTTTTCTTTTTCCTGTTCATTTTTGTTCACTCCGCATTTTGGTGCATCCCCGCATACAGCCGCATATGAGAAGTCCCTGTCTTACTTCTCGTTTTCATTTTTTTGAATTTCGGCCACCCTGTAATTTGGAGTATTTCAGCATACAGCCGCCTATGAGAATTCCCTGTATTGAGTCCCTTTTTCTTTTTCCTGTTCATTTTTGTTCACTCCGCATTTTGGGGGATCCCCGCATACAGCCGCATATGAGAAGACCCAGTGCTACTTCTCGTTTTCATTTTTTTGAATTTCGGCCACCCTGTAATTTGGAGTATTTCAGCATACAGCCGCCTATGAGAATTCCCTGTATTGAGTCCCTTTTTCCTTTTCCTGTTCATTTTTGTTCACTCCGCATTTCGGTGCATCCCCGCATACAGCCGCATATGAGAAGTCCCAGTGCTACTTCTCGTTTTCATTTTTTTGAATTTCGGCCACCCTGTAATTTGGAAGTATTTCAGCATACAGCCGCCTATGAGAATTCCCTGTATTGAGACCCTTTTTCTTTTTCATGTTCATTTTTGTTCACTCCGCATTTTGGTGCATCCCCGCATACAGCCCCATATGAGAAGTCCCTGTCTTACTTCTCGTTTTCATTTTTTTGAATTTCGGCCACCCTGTAATTTGGAGTATTTCAGCATACAGCCGCCTATGAGAATTCCCTGTATTGAGTCCCTTTTTCTTTTTCCTGTTCATTTTTGTTCACTCCGCATTTTGGGGTATACCCGCATACAGCCGCATATGAGAAGACCCAGTGCTACTTCTCGTTTTCATTTTTTTGAATTTCGGCCACCCTGTAATTTGGAGTATTTCAGCATACAGCCGCCTATGAGAATTCCCTGTATTGAGTCCCTTTTTTCTTTTTCCTGTTCATTTTTGTTCACTCCGCATTTTGGTGCATCCCCGCATACAGCCCCATATGAGAAGTCCCTGTCTTACTTCTCGTTTTCATTTTTTTGAATTTCGGCCACCCTGTAATTTGGAGTATTTCAGCATACAGCCGCCTATGAGAATTCCCTGTATTGAGTCCCTTTTTCTTTTTCCTGTTCATTTTTGTTCACTCCGCATTTTGGGGATCCCCGCATACAGCCGCATATGAGAAGACCTAGTGCTACTTCTCGTTTTCATTTTTTTGAATTTCGGCCACCCTGTAATTTGGAGTATTTCAGCATACAGCCGCCTATGACAATTCCCTGTATTGAGTCCATTTTTCTTTTTCCTGTTCATTTTTGTTCACTCCGCATTTTGGTGCATCCCCGCATACAGCCGCATTATGAGAAGTCCCTGTCTTACTTCTCGTTTTCATTTTTTTGAATTTCGGCCACCCTGTAATTTGGAGTATTTCAGCATACAGCCGCCTATGAGAATTCCCTGTATTGAGTCCCTTTTTCTTTTTCCTGTTCATTTTTGTTCACTCCGCATTTTGGGGTATCCCCGCATACAGCCGCATATGAGAAGACCAGTGCTACTTCTCGTTTTCATTTTTTTGAATTTCGGCCACCCTGTAATTTGGAGTATTTCAGCATACAGCCGCCTATGAGAATTCCCTGTATTGAGTCCCTTTTTCTTTTTCCTGTTCATTTTTGTTCACTCCGCATTTTGGTGCATCCCCGCATACAGCCGCATATGAGAAGTCCCTGTCTTACTTCTCGTTTTCATTTTTTTGAATTTCGGCCACCCTGTAATTTGGAGTATTTCAGCATACAGCCGCCTATGAGAATTCCCTGTATTGAGTCCCTTTTTCTTTTTCCTGTTCATTTTTGTTCACTCCGCATTTTGGGGCATCCCCGCATACAGCCGCATATGAGAAGTCCTTGTCTTACTTCTCGTTTTCATTTTTTTGAATTTCGGCCACCCTGTAATTTGGAGTATTTCAGCATACAGCCGCCTATGAGAATTCCCTGTATTGAGTCCATTTTTCTTTTTCCTGTTCATTTTTGTTCACTCCGCATTTTGGTGCATCCCCGCATACAGCCGCATATGAGAAGTCCCTGTCTTACTTCTCGTTTTCATTTTTTGAATTTCGGCCACCCTGTAATTTGGAGTATTTCAGCATACAGCCGCCTATGAGAATTCCCTGTATTGAGTCCCTTTTTCTTTTTCCTGTTCATTTTTGTTCACTCCGCATTTTGGGTATCCCCGCATACAGCCGCATATGAGAAGACCTAGTGCTACTTCTCGTTTTCATTTTTTTGAATTTCGGCCACCCTGTAATTTGGAGTATTTCAGCATACAGCCGCCTATGAGAATTCCCTGTATTGAGTCCCTTTTTCTTTTTCCTGTTCATTTTTGTTCACTCCGCATTTTGGTGCATCCCCGCATACAGCCGCATATGAGAAGTCCCTGTCTTACTTCTCGTTTTCATTTTTTTGAATTTCGGCCACCCTGTAATTTGGAGTATTTCAGCATACAGCCGCCTATGAGAATTCCCTGTATTGAGTCCCTTTTTCTTTTTCCTGTTCATTTTTGTTCACTCCGCATTTTGGTGCATCCCCGCATACAGCCGCATATGAGAAGAACCAGTGCTACTTCTCGTTTTCATTTTTTTGAATTTCGGCCACCCTGTAATTTGGAGTATTTCAGCATACAGCCGCCTATGAGAATTCCCTGTATTGAGTCCCTTTTTCTTTTTCCTGTTCATTTTTGTTCACTCCGCATTTTGGTGCATCCCCGCATACAGCCGCATATGAGAAGTCCCTGTCTTACTTCTCGTTTTCATTTTTTTGAATTTCGGCCACCCTGTAATTTGGAGTATTTCAGCATACAGCCGCCTATGAGAATTCCCTGTATTGAGTCCCTTTTTCTTTTTCCTGTTCATTTTTGTTCACTCCGCATTTTGGGGATCCCCGCATACAGCCGCATATGAGAAGACCCAGTGCTACTTCTCGTTTTCATTTTTTTGAATTTCGGCCACCCTGTAATTTGGAGTATTTCAGCATACAGCCGCCTATGAGAATTCCCTGTATTGAGTCCCTTTTTCTTTTTCCTGTTCATTTTTGTTCACTCCGCATTTTGGTGCATCCCCGCATACAGCCGCATATGAGAAGTACCCTGTCTTACTTCTCGTTTTCATTTTTTTGAATTTCGGCCACCCTGTAATTTGGAGTATTTCAGCATACAGCCGCCTATGAGAATTCCCTGTATTGAGTCCCTTTTTCTTTTTCCTGTTCATTTTTGTTCACTCCGCATTTTGGGGTATCCCCGCATACAGCCGCATATGAGAAGACCCAGTGCTACTTCTCGTTTTCATTTTTTTGAATTTCGGCCACCATGTAATTTGGAGTATTTCAGCATACAGCCGCCTATGAGAATTCCCTGTATTGAGTCCCTTTTTCTTTTTCCTGTTCATTTTTGTTCACTCCGCATTTTGGTGCATCCCCGCATACAGCCGCATATGAGAAGTCCCTGTCTTACTTCTCGTTTTCATTTTTTTGAATTTCGGCCACCCTGTAATTTGGAGTATTTCAGCATACAGCCGCCTATGAGAATTTCCTGTATTGAGTCCCTTTTTCTTTTTCCTGTTCATTTTTGTTCACTCCGCATTTTGGGTGCATCCCCGCATACAGCCGCATATGAGAAGTAACCAGTGCTACTTCTCGTTTTCATTTTTTTGAATTTCGGCCACCATGTAATTTGGAGTATTTCAGCATACAGCCGCCTATGAGAATTCCCTGTATTGAGTCCCTTTTTCTTTTTCCTGTTCATTTTTGTTCACTCCGCATTTTGGTGCATCCCCGCATACAGCCGCATATGAGAAGTCCCTGTCTTACTTCTCGTTTTCATTTTTTTGAATTTCGGCCACCCTGTAATTTGGAGTATTTCAGCATACAGCCGCCTATGAGAATTCCCTGTATTGAGTCCCTTTTTCTTTTTCCTGTTCATTTTTGTTCACTCCGCATTTTGGTGCATCCCCGCATACAGCCGCATATGAGAAGAACCAGTGCTACTTCTCGTTTTCATTTTTTTGAATTTCGGCCACCCTGTAATTTGGAGTATTTCAGCATACAGCCGCCTATGAGAATTCCCTGTATTGAGTCCCTTTTTCTTTTTCCTGTTCATTTTTGTTCACTCCGCATTTTGGTGCATCCCCGCATACAGCCGCATATGAGAAGTCCCTGTCTTACTTCTCGTTTTCATTTTTTTGAATTTCGGCCACCCTGTAATTTGGAGTATTTCAGCATACAGCCGCCTATGAGAATTCCCTGTATTGAGTCCCTTTTTCTTTTTCCTGTTCATTTTTGTTCACTCCGCATTTTGGTGCATCCCCGCATACAGCCGCATATGAGAAGTCCCAGTGCTACTTCTCGTTTTCATTTTTTTGAATTTCGGCCACCCTGTAATTTGGAGTATTTCAGCATACAGCCGCCTATGAGAATTCCCTGTATTGAGTCCCTTTTTCTTTTTCCTGTTCATTTTTGTTCACTCCGCATTTTGGTGCATCCCCGCATACAGCCGCATATGAGAAGTCCCTGTCTTACTTCTCGTTTTCATTTTTTTGAATTTCGGCCACCCTGTAATTTGGAGTATTTCAGCATACAGCCGCCTATGAGAATTCCCTGTATTGAGTACATTTTTCTTTTTCCTGTTCATTTTTGTTCACTCCGCATTTTGGTGCATCCCCGCATACAGCCGCATATGAGAAGTCCCTGTCTTACTTCTCGTTTTCATTTTTTTGAATTTCGGCCACCCTGTAATTTGGAGTATTTCAGCATACAGCCGCCTATGAGAATTCCCTGTATTGAGTCCCTTTTTCTTTTTCCTGTTCATTTTTGTTCACTCCGCATTTTGGGGATCCCCGCATACAGCCGCATATGAGAAGACCCTAGTGCTACTTCTCGTTTTCATTTTTTTGAATTTCGGCCACCCTGTAATTTGGAGTATTTCAGCATACAGCCGCCTATGAGAATTCCCTGTATTGAGTCCCTTTTTCTTTTTCCTGTTCATTTTTGTTCACTCCGCATTTTGGTGCATCCCCGCATACAGCCGCATATGAGAAGTCCCTGTCTTACTTCTCGTTTTCATTTTTTTGAATTTCGGCCACCCTGTAATTTGGAGTATTTCAGCATACAGCCGCCTATGAGAATTCCCTGTATTGAGTCCCTTTTTCTTTTTCCTGTTCATTTTTGTTCACTCCGCATTTTGGTGCATCCCCGCATACAGCCGCATATGAGAAGTCCCTGTCTTACTTCTCGTTTTCATTTTTTTGAATTTCGGCCACCCTGTAATTTGGAGTATTTCAGCATACAGCCGCCTATGAGAATTCCCTGTATTGAGTCCCTTTTTCTTTTTCCTGTTCATTTTTGTTCACTCCGCATTTTGGGTGCATCCCCGCATACAGCCGCATATGAGAAGTCCCATGTCTTACTTCTCGTTTTCATTTTTTTGAATTTCGGCCACCCTGTAATTTGGAGTATTTCAGCATACAGCCGCCTATGAGAATTCCCTGTATTGAGTCCCTTTTTCTTTTTCCTGTTCATTTTTGTTCACTCCGCATTTTGGTGCATCCCCGCATACAGCCGCATATGAGAAGAACCAGTGCTACTTCTCGTTTTCATTTTTTTGAATTTCGGCCACCCTGTAATTTGGAGTATTTCAGCATACAGCCGCCTATGAGAATTCCCTGTATTGAGTCCCTTTTTCTTTTTCCTGTTCATTTTTGTTCACTCCGCATTTTGGTGCATCCCCGCATACAGCCGCATATGAGAAGTCCCTGTCTTACTTCTCGTTTTCATTTTTTTGAATTTCGGCCACCCTGTAATTTGGAGTATTTCAGCATACAGCCGCCTATGAGAATTCCCTGTATTGAGTCCCTTTTTCTTTTTCCTGTTCATTTTTGTTCACTCCGCATTTTGGTGCATCCCCGCATACAGCCGCATATGAGAAGTACCAGTGCTACTTCTCGTTTTCATTTTTTTGAATTTCGGCCACCCTGTAATTTGGAGTATTTCAGCATACAGCCGCCTATGAGAATTCCCTGTATTGAGTCCCTTTTTCTTTTTCCTGTTCATTTTTGTTCACTCCGCATTTTGGTGCATCCCCGCATACAGCCGCATATGAGAAATCCCTGTCTTACTTCTCGTTTTCATTTTTTTGAATTTCGGCCACCCTGTAATTTGGAGTATTTCAGCATACAGCCGCCTATGAGAATTCCCTGTATTGAGTCCCTTTTTCTTTTTCCTGTTCATTTTTGTTCACTCCGCATTTTGGTGCATCCCCGCATACAGCCGCATATGAGAAGTCCCTGTCTTACTTCTCGTTTTCATTTTTTTGAATTTCGGCCACCCTGTAATTTGGAGTATTTCAGCATACAGCCGCCTATGAGAATTCCCTGTATTGAGTCCCTTTTTCTTTTTCCTGTTCATTTTTGTTCACTCCGCATTTTGGGGTATCCCCGCATACAGCCGCATATGAGAAGAACCAGTGCTACTTCTCGTTTTCATTTTTTTGAATTTCGGCCACCCTGTAATTTGGAGTATTTCAGCATACAGCCGCCTATGAGAATTCCCTGTATTGAGTCCCTTTTTCTTTTTCCTGTTCATTTTTGTTCACTCCGCATTTTGGTGCATCCCCGCATACAGCCCCATATGAGAAGTCCCTGTCTTACTTCTCGTTTTCATTTTTTTGAATTTCGGCCACCCTGTAATTTGGAGTATTTCAGCATACAGCCGCCTATGAGAATTCCCTGTATTGAGTCCCTTTTTCTTTTTCCTGTTCATTTTTGTTCACTCCGCATTTTGGGGCATCCCCGCATACAGCCGCATATGAGAAGCCCAGTGCTACTTCTCGTTTTCATTTTTTTGAATTTCGGCCACCCTGTAATTTGGAGTATTTCAGCATACAGCCGCCTATGAGAATTCCCTGTATTGAGTCCCTTTTTCTTTTTCCTGTTCATTTTTGTTCACTCCGCATTTTGGTGCATCCCCGCATACAGCCGCATATGAGAAGTCCCTGTCTTACTTCTCGTTTTCATTTTTTTGAATTTCGGCCACCCTGTAATTTGGAGTATTTCAGCATACAGCCGCCTATGAGAATTCCCTGTATTGAGTCCCTTTTTCTTTTTCCTGTTCATTTTTGTTCACTCCGCATTTTGGGGTATCCCCGCATACAGCCGCATATGAGAAGACCCAGTGCTACTTCTCGTTTTCATTTTTTTGAATTTCGGCCACCCTGTAATTTGGAGTATTTCAGCATACAGCCGCCTATGAGAATTCCCTGTATTGAGATCCCTTTTTCTTTTTCCTGTTCATTTTTGTTCACTCCGCATTTTGGTGCATCCCCGCATACAGCCGCATATGAGAAGTCCCTGTCTTACTTCTCGTTTTCATTTTTTGAATTTCGGCCACCCTGTAATTTGGACTATTTCAGCATACAGCCGCCTATGAGAATTCCCTGTATTGAGTCCCTTTTTCTTTTTCCTGTTCATTTTTGTTCACTCCGCATTTTGGTGCAT
The DNA here is from genome assembly GCA_025461125.1 of Carex kokanica. NCBI lineage: Eukaryota > Viridiplantae > Streptophyta > Magnoliopsida > Poales > Cyperaceae > Carex > Carex kokanica. Next base: position 267,096 of record JAJGRX010000861.1, read on the forward strand.
CCCCGCATACAGCCGCATATGAGAAGAACCAGTGCTACTTCTCGTTTTTCATTTTTTTGAATTTCGGCCACCATGTAATTTGGAGTATTTCAGCATACAGCCGCCTATGAGAATTCCCTGTATTGAGTCCCTTTTTCTTGTTCCTGTTCATTTTTGTTCACTCCGCATTTTGGTGCATCCCCGCATACAGCCGCATATGAGAAGTCCCTGTCTTACTTCTCGTTTTCATTTTTTTGAATTTCGGCCACCCTGTAATTTGGAGTATTTCAGCATACAGCCGCCTATGAGAATTCTCTGTATTGAGTCGCTTTTTCTTTTTCCTGTTCATTTTTGTTCACTCCGCATTTTGGGGTATCCCCGCATACAGCCGCATATGAGAAGAACCAGTGCTACTTCTCGTTTTCATTTTTTTGAATTTCGGCCACCCTGTAATTTGGAGTATTTCAGCATACAGCCGCCTATGAGAATTCCCTGTCTTGAGTCCCATTTTTCTTTTTCCTGTTCATTTTTGTTCACTCCGCATTTTGGTGCATCCCCGCATACAGCCGCATATGAGAAGTCCCTGTCTTACTTCTCGTTTTCATTTTTTTGAATTTCGGCCACCCTGTAATTTGGAGTATTTCAGCATACAGCCGCCTATGAGAATTCCCTGTATTGAGTCCCTTTTTCTTTTTCCTGTTCATTTTTGTTCACTCCGCATTTTGGTGATCCCTCGCATACAGCCGCATATGAGAAGACCCTAGTGCTACTTCTCGTTTTCATTTTTTTGAATTTCGGCCACCCTGTAATTTGGAGTATTTCAGCATACAGCCGCCTATGAGAATTCCCTGTATTGAGTCCCTTTTTCTTTTTCCTGTTCATTTTTGTTCACTCCGCATTTTGGTGCATCCCCGCATACAGCCGCATATGAGAAGTCCCTGTCTTACTTCTCGTTTTCATTTTTTTGAATTTCGGCCACCCTGTAATTTGGAGTATTTCAGCATACAGCCGCCTATGAGAATTCCCTGTATTGAGTCCCTTTTTCTTTTTCCTGTTCATTTTTGTTCACTCCGCATTTTGGTGCATCCCCGCATACAGCCGCATATGAGAAGACCCAGTGCTACTTCTCGTTTTCATTTTTTTGAATTTCGGCCACCCTGTAATTTGGAGTATTTCAGCATACAGCCGCCTATGAGAATTCCTGTATTGAGCCCCTTTTCTTTTTCCTGTTCATTTTTGTCACTCCGAATTTTGGGCATCCCCGCATACAGCCGCATCTGAGAATTCCCTGTCTTACTTCTCGTTTTCATTTTTTTGCATTTCGGCCACCCTGTAATTTGGAGTATTTCAGCATACAGCCGCCTATAGAGAATTCCCTGTATTGAGTCCCTTTTTCTTTTTCCTGTTCATTTTTGTTCACTCCGCATTTTGGTGCTATCCCCGCATACAGCCGCATCAGAGAAGCCCGTGTGTACTTCTCGTTTTCATTTTTTTGAATTTCGGGCCACCCTGTAATTTGGAGTATTTCAGCATACAGCCGCCATGAGAATTCCCTGTATTGAGTCCCTTTTTCTTTTTTCCTGTTCATTTTTTTCACTCCGCATTTTGGTGGTATCCCCGCATACAGCGCATATGAGCAGTCCCTGTGCTTACTTCTCGTTTTCATTTTCTTGAATTTCGGCCACCCTGTAATTTGGAGTATTTCAGCATACAGCCGCCTATGAGAATTCCCTGTATTGAGTCCCTTTTTCTTTTTCCTGTTCATTTTTGTTCACTCCGCATTTTGGTGCATCCCCGCATACAGCCGCATATGAGAAGTCCCTGTCTTACTTCTCGTTTTCATTTTTTTGAATTTCGGCCACCCTGTAATTTGGAGTATTTCAGCATACAGCCGCCTATGAGAATTCCCTGTATTGAGTCCCTTTTTCTTTTTCCTGTTCATTTTTGTTCACTCCGCATTTTGGTGCATCCCCGCATACAGCCGCATATGAGAAGTCCCTGTCTTACTTCTCGTTTTCATTTTTTTGAATTTCGGCCACCCTGTAATTTGCAGTATTTCAGCATACAGCCGCCTATGAGAATCCCTTTAGTGAGTCCCTTTTTCTTTTTCCTGTTCATTTTTGTTCACTCCGCATTTTGGTGCATCCCCGCATACAGCCGCATATGAGAAGTCCCTGTCTTACTTCTCGTTTTCATTTTTTTGAATTTCGGCCACCCTGTAATTTGGAGTATTTCGCCATACAGCCGCCTATGAGAATTCCCTGTATTGAGCCCTTTTTCTTTTTCCTGGTAATTTTGTTATTACTCCTGTATTTTGGTGTATCCCCGCATACAGCCCCATCCGTGAAGTCCCTGTGTTACTTCTCGTTTTCATTTTAATTGAATTTCGGCCACCCTGTAATTTGGAGTATTTCAGCTACGCCTCCTATGAGAAATTCCCTGTTTTTGAGCCCTTTTTCTTTTTCCTGGTAATTTTGGTTCACTTCCGTATTTTGGTGTATCCCCGCATACAGCCGCATCCGTGAAGTCCCTGTGGTTACTTCTCGTTTTCATTTTTTGAATTCGGCCACCCTGTAATTTGGAGTATTTCAGCATACAGCCGCCTATGAGAAGTCCCTGTATTGAGCCCTTTTTCTTTTTCGTGGTAATTTTGGTTTCACTCCGTATTTTGGTGCATCCCCGCATACAGCCGCATATGAGAAGTCCCTGTCTACTTCTCGTTTCATTTTTTTTGAATTTCGGCCACCCTGTAATTTGGAGTATTTCAGCATACAGCCGCCTATGAGAATTCCTGTATTGAGTCCCTTTTTCTTTTTCCTGTTCATTTTTGTTCACTCCGCATTTTGGTGTCATCCCCGCATACAGCCGCAATAGAGAAGTACCCTGTCTACTTCTCGTTTTCATTTTTTTGAATTTCGGCCACCCTGTAATTTGGAGTATTTCAGCATACAGACGCCTACTGAGAATTCCCTGTATTGAGTCCATTTTTCTTTTTTCCTGTTCATTTTTGTTCACTCCGCATTTTGGTGATCCCCGCATACAGCCGCATATGAGAAGTCCCTGTCTACTTCTCGTTTTCATTTTTTTTGAATTTCGGCCACCCTGTAATTTGGAGTATTTCAGCATACAGCCGCCTATGAGAATTCCCTGTATGAGTCCCTTTTTCTTTTTCCTGTTCATTTTTGTTCCACTCCGCATTTTGGGGTATCCCCGCATACAGCGAATATGAGAAGAACCCAGTGCTACTTCTCGTTTTCATTTTTTCTGATTTTCGGCACCCTGTAATTTGGAGTATTTCAGCATACAGCCGCCTATGAGCAATTCCCCTGTATTGAGACCATTTTTCTTTTCCTGTTTCATTTTTGTTCACTCCGCATTTTGGTGCATCCCCGCATACCAGCCCCATTGAGAAGTCCCTGTCTTACTCTCGTTTTCATTTTTTTTTGAATTTTCGGCCACCCTGTAATTTGGAGTATTTACAGCATACAGCCGCCTATGAGAATTCCCTGTATTGAGTCCCTTTTTCTTTTTCCTGTTCATTTTTGTTCACTCGCATTTTGGTGGATCCCCGCATACAGCCGCATCTGAGAAGACCTAGTGCTACTTCTCGTTTTCATTTTTTTGAATTTCGGCCACCCTGTAATTTGGAGTATTTCAGCATACAGCCGCATATGCAGACATTCCCCTGTATTGAGCCCTTTTTCTTTTTCCTGTTCATTTTTGTTCACTCCGCTATTTTGGTGTATCCCCGCTCCTACAGTCCGCATCCTGATGAAGTCCCTGTTTCACTTCTCGTTTTCATTTTATTTGAATTTCGGCCACCCTGTAATTTGGAGTATTTTCAGCATACAGCCGCCTATGGAATTCCCTATTTTAAGTACCCCTTTTTCTTTTTCCTGGTTTACTTTTCTGTTCACTCCGCTTTTGGTGCTATCCCGCTCATACAGTCGCATCCGTGAGAAGTACCCAGTGTGTACTTTCTCGTTTTCATTTTTTATGAATTTTCGGCCCACCCTGTAATTTGAGTATTTCAGCATACAGCCGCCCTATGAGCAATTCCCTGTTTATTAAGTACCCTTTTCTTTTTCATGTTCATTTTGTTCACTCCGCTATTTTGGTGCTATCCCCGCATACGAGCCGCATCTGATGAAGTCCCTGTTTTTTATGTTACTTCTCGTTTTCATTTTTTGAATTTCGGCCACCTGTAATTTGGAGTATTTCAGCCTACAGCCGCCTATGAGAATTCCCTGTATTGAGTCCTTTTTTCTTTTCCTGTTCATTTTTGTTCACTCCGCATTTTGGGGATCCCCGCATACAGCCGCATATGAGAAGACCTAGTGCTACTTCTCGTTTTCATTTTTTTTGAATTTCGGCCACCCTGTAATTTGGAGTATTTCAGCATACAGCCGCATATGAAAATTCCCTTTATTAAGTCCATTTTTCTTTTTCCTGTTCATTTTGTTCACTCCGCATTTTGGTGCATCCCCGCATACAGCCGCATATGAGAAGTCCCTGTCTTACTTCTCGTTTTCATTTTTTGAATTTCGGCCACCCTTTAAATTTGGAGTATTTTCAGCATACACCCCGCCGTAGAGAATTCCCTGTATTGAGTTCCCTTCTTCCGATTATTTTCCTGGCATTTTTGTGCACTCCGCATTTTGGTGTTCCCCAGCATACAGGCCCCATAATGAGAAGTCCCTGTTTACTTCTCGTTTTCATTTTTTTGAATTTCGGCCACCCTGTAATTTGGAGTATTTCAGCATACAAGCCGCCTATGAGAATTTTCCCTGTGTCTGAGTCCCTTTTTTCTTTTTCCTGTCATTTTTGTTCACTCCGCATTTGTGGTGCATCCCCGCATACAGCCGCATATGAGAACCAGTCTACTTCTCGTTTTTCATTTTTTTGAATTTCGGCCACCCTGTAATTTGGAGTATTTCAGCATACAGCCGCCTATGAGAATTCCCTGTATTGAGTCCCTTTTTCTTTTTCCTGTTCATTTTTGTTCACTCCGCATTTTGGTGCATCCCCGCATACAGCCGCATATGAGAAGTCCCTGTCTTACTTCTCGTTTTCATTTTTTTGAATTTCGGCCACCCTGTAATTTGGAGTATTTCAGCATACAGCCGCCTATGAGAATTCCCTGTATTGAGTCCCTTTTTTCTTTTTCCTGTTCATTTTTGTTCACTCCGCATTTTGGTGCATCCCCCGCATACACCCATATGAGAAGTCCCTGTCTTACTTCTCGTTTTCATTTTTTTGAATTTCGGCCACCCTGTAATTTGGAGTATTTCAGCATACAGCCGCCTATGAGAATTCCCTGTATTGAGTCCCTTTTTCTTTTTCCTGTTCATTTTTGTTCACTCCGCATTTTGGGGTCCCCGCATACAGCCGCATATGAGAAGTCCCGTCTACTTCTCGTTTTCATTTTTTTGAATTTCGGCCACCCTGTAATTTGGAGTATTTCAGCATACAGCCGCCTATGAAATTCCCTGTATTGAGTCCCTTTTTCTTTTCCTGTTCATTTTTTGTTCACTCCGCATTTTGGTGCATCCCCGCATACAGCCGCATATGAAGAGTCCCTGTCTTACTTCTCGTTTTCATTTTTTTTGAATTTCGGCCACCCTGTAATTTGAGTATTTCAGCATACACCGCGCCTATGAGAATTTCCCTGTATTGAGTCCTTTTTCTTTTTCCTTGGTCATTTTTGTTCTCACTCCGCATTTTGTTGTCCCCCGCACAGCCCATATGAGAAGTCCCTGTCTTACTTCTTCTTTTCG